>VMDR010029885.1:0-12575 GCA_007922815.1 Macrotus californicus
TTCCCCAAGCAGCCGCTGAGTGCCTCTTAGTTCTCTTTTTCTTTCTGAAAAACTTTTTGCTCAAGCCTGCCACTCCATACAAGCACCTGACCTCTCCCACAACCTGGCTCTGCAATCTGACGGGGACTGACCCAGTTGGGCCCCTCAAGTCCAACTCTCCCCAGCTGGCCTCACAGTCTCAGCTGTGGGTGCACACTGTCCCTGCGTTTTCGGCAGTTGGTCCTTATTCGCCCCCTGTGACTTCAAGCACCCAGGTCTTTCCCGGTGCTGCTTACACCTTGTTCAGCAGGGGGAGGGAGCCCCTGACCGGGCACTCTCCCTAGAATCCTTCTGCCAACCCGAGGGGCGCCGGGTCTGGGGCTACAGCTCCCTTGGTCCCTTGCTGGGCCCAGGGACCTAATTGTCCTGAAGCACACTCTCTACCGTGTGTTTTTCAGTGTTCTTTCCAAATCTTGGTCTCCAATCTTCTTATATGCTGGATACCGTTGGCTGTTTCCTCTGTTCCTCAGAAGATCAGCTAGGTATCTCACCCGTCTGCAGGGAGAAGTGGATTCCGCTCCCATCTATCTCGCCGCCATCTTCTCTGTTTCATTATTTTAAAATGTGCTCTCTCTGATTTTCTGTCACAACTTCTGAACATATATCATGAAGATTTCTATAATTAGGAAATATTTGTGTTTATTAAAACACCCAGTCCAATATAATATAAAAACCCAATCTCATATACAATGCCAATAATTTACCCTCTCTTTAAGTCCATTCTGTCCTTGGATTCAGGAATCATCAGTGGCAAAGGAAAGCTTGGTTAATGCTTCAACACTTCCTTTTTATCTCTTCTGAAATTACTTTAGAGTCGTGACTAGGAGAGGATGGAAGGAAAGGTGCTAGGGCTGTCTTGTTTGTTATTTTAGTGATTTTTTCAGTGATGTTTGCTGGCCATCGTGCTTGCTGTTTTTGCTTTACTGCATTTATGTTGAACTTTTGGCCCTCCACAGTGACACTGTGTACCATTCTCTGACATGGGACATGACCTTTCCCACTGATTTTGTGACACCACCCTCACCCTCACCTTCCATTCTGTGGTTTTCTGCCACACAGAGCTTACTGCTAAAGTTCTTCCAAACTGGTGACCTCCTAGTTGGGGGCCCTTCCCAAAATGACTCAAGCCATCTGTTCCCATGGAGTTCATTTATTCCACAGAGTATTTATTCCATCCTAGTTCTGCCGAAGGATAAAAGTACAATTTATTGAAATGACAACCAATATCTTTATCCGGTGTTTGCAAGCTGATATAGCTTGCATTTAGTCTTTATATTTATTACTTTGTAAGCAAGTCTCAGAAGCTGTGCTCACATGTGTCCCAATTTCCAGGTCACAACATATCTCTCTGTCCCTAAAAGTCTCTCACTTCATATGGTGGGCTAAATAATGCTCCACCAAATATATCTATGTTCTGAATCTCAGCCTTGTGAATGCATTATTTTATGTGGCAGAATGAACTTTGTATATGTGAATAAGATCCTGCAATGGGTAGGTTATTTTGAATTATCAAGGTAGGCCCATGATAACTGCCCAGGTCTATAAGCAGAAAGCAGGAGGGCAGAAAAAGAGAAGGGTGTGTGGCAATGGAAGCAGAGATCAGAGTGATGTGGGCAAGGAATGCAAGCAGCCTTTAGAGGCTGAAAAAGGCAAAGAATGGATTTTCCCCTAGAGCCTACAGAAGAAATGAGGCTATTGAATAGAAATGCCACGATTTTAGTCCTTTTCATATTTCTGATCTCCAGGACTATATAAGATAATAAATTTGTGTCTCTTTAAGCTACTGCATTTGTGGTAATTTGTTACAGCAACAGCAGTAAACAAAAACACCATGCTATATTCAAGAAGCTATATGAAGATGGTTCTATAATTTTTGCAACCCAGCAATTTTATAACTGAAAACAGAAGTGCCTGATGTTCCTTCTTGCAAAAGAAATCTGTATAGATACAGTTTGGGGAGTAGAGAAGAAAAGGCAAAGTACTCTTGTAAAATTTATCAATAAATCTCCTCCTGAGTTTCTGATTTCCTCTAAAACAGTTTGACAGAAGTAATACAGATAAAGATTCCAATTCCATCTGTTCTGTCTAGTTCCTGCATAGATACGTGTAATCTCAATAATTTTGAATAATGTAAAAATCAGGTTCCCAGCAGAAAATAAATGGCACACAAAATTTTTTAAGAAGTTTTTAATAATAGGACACCTGACAAAAAGTGAATTTTAAAGAATGATACAGGACCTTATCAGACTCTGACAACCTTAACCAAGAGGAAGAAACATTAATTAGGAACTCAAGAAGAAAGTTAATAGAGAGGCTGCCTTGAATAGGGTTGCAACCTTCCCTGGAGCATTGGGTTTTACACCAAGGTGAACCACACACCTTCCTCTCTCATACTTGCTGTATCTGCCAGTGTCCCCAATTGGCTAAAGCCGCAGAGGAGCCAGAGGACAAGAGAATTCAGTGAGTTTCATGTGGGGTAGAAAGAAGAATCGAGAAAGATAAAGTTGGAGAGTAACCTTGATGAGCAAATGAGAGCTGTCACACAGAGTCATTACAAACAATTTTCCTAAGTTTTAGAGCTTCAACCACAATTCTGGAGAGTAGGAAAAACATAATTCAATGATGTAACAAATAATTACACAAAATGGGAAATGTTATAATAGAAAAAGAAATGAGTCACTAAGGAAACATGGAAGAGAATGTTTCACTCCATTTGGAGACTCAAGTATTTTTAGAGTAGAAAACATTAGTCATTGGCAGTGATTTTTAAGCATAAGTGGGTATAAATCAAATGGGTCATGAGAAGGGGATCATTGTAGAAGAAATGTTTCAATTAGATCTCATTACTAAAACAGAAAACTAAAGTTTGAAAGTTTGACTTTTTATTTCATTCTTGACGTTTCTGCATAAAATTGTATTCTTTTTCTTTTTACTTTTTTAAAGAAGAGTTTGACTCCATATTTTTATATTTGCATAATGGCTACTTTTAGGCTGTACTCATTCCCTTTTCTCTCTCCTTTTTTATGAACTTCCGTCATTATTTTTCTTTTTAAAAATTACTTACTTTTTCCTTTTTATCCATCCCCCAAACACCATATCATTAGAAAACTATCATCTTGTTCTCTGTATCTATGAGACTGTTTCTACTTTGTTTTGTTTGTTTTTATTTAGATTCCTCATATAAGTAGAATTATATGTTATTTATCTTTCTCTGTATTACTTTATTTCACTTAGTGTAGTTCGCTCTAAGTCCATCTCTGTTGATGTAAATGTCAAGATTTCATTCTTTTTTTGTTGCTGAATAATAATCAACTATATACCACATTTTCTCAATCCATTCATTTACCAATAATACATAGGTTGCTTCTATATCTTGACTATCTTGACTATTGTAAATAATGCTGCAATGAACGTATGGGTACACATATGTTTCTGAATTAGTGTTTTCTTTGGATAGATACCCAGAAGTGGTATTGTTGGGTCTTGTGGCATTTCTACTTTTAATTTTTTTAGGACTTTCCATACTGTTTCCATAGTGTCTGCACCAATTTATAATCCCACCAACAGTACATGAGGGTTTCCTTTTCTCCACATACCCTAGAACACTTATTTGTTGATTTTTTTTTTGATGATAGCCATTCTGACAGGTGTGAAGTGATATATCATTGTGGTTTTGATTTGCCTTTTCCTGATGGTTAGTGTAGTTGGGCATCTTTTCATGTCTGTTGGCCATCTGTATGTCCTCTCTGGATAAGTATCTATTCAGGTCCTTTACTCAATTTATATATATAAAATATATATTCATATATTATTATATATGAATGTATCTATTCAGGTTTTTTGCAAATCATATATAATTTATATTTATACATATATATTTGCATTGACATGACTTTTTATTTTTTAGCATTTGACATTTATTATTATCCCTTTTCTCCATTGCTCACCCCTACTTCGCCTCCTCCTACTCCCACAGTCAGTCTCCCACCATTGTCCATGGCCATGAGTCCTCCATTCATGTTCCATTGCTTGTTCCTTCCCGTTCTTTCCCTGTTACCCTCTTCTCCCCTCCCCTCTGGTCACTGTCAGTCTGTTCTTTATTTCCAAGTCTCTGGTTCTATTTTGCTCATTTGTTTTTTTGTTGATTAGGTTCCACTTATAGGTGAAATCATATGGTATTTGTCTTTCACTGCCTGGCTTATTTCACTTAGCATAATGCTTGCTCTCCAGGGTAGGGGCTCCTTCTTCTTTTCTGATGCATAGTATTACATTTTGTAAATGAATCACAGTTTTTTGATCCATTCACTTATTGATGGGCATTTAGGCTGTTTCCAATACTTGGCTATTATGAATAATGTTGTTATAAGACTATATTTTCAGGGATCATTTCTATAGCTCATTATAAATAATGCTACTATGCTAACATTGGGGTGCATAGGTTCTTTTGGATTGGTGTTTCAGGATTCTTACAGTATAATCCCAGCAGTGGAATTGCCAGGTCAAAAGGCAGTTCCATTTTTAGTTTTCTGAGGAAATTCCATACTGTTTTCCACAGTGGCTGCACCAGTCTGCATTCCCACCAACAGTGCACTAGGGTTCCCTTTTCTCTACAACCTTGCCAGCACTTGTCGTTTGTTGATTTGGTTATGATGGCAATTCTGACCGATGTGAAGTGGTATCTCATGATGGTTTTAATTTGCATCTCTCTGATGGCTAGTGATGTGGAGCATCTTTTCATATGTCTCTGTGCCCTCTGTATGTCCTCCTTGGAGAAGTGTCTGTTCAGATCCTTTGTCCAATTTTTAATTGGATTGTTTGTCTTCCTGGTGTGGAGTCATGTGAGTTCTTTATATACATTGGAGATCAAATCCTTGTCTGAGGTATCATTGGCAAATATGTATTCCCATATAGTTGGTTCCCTTTTCACTTTGCTAATGTTTTCTTAAGCCGTGCAGAAGTTTTTAGATTGTTGTAGTGCCATTGTTTACTCTTTCCTTTATATCCCTAACCCTGGGGGATGTATTGGTGAAAATATTGGTGGGATACCTGAAATGTTCCTGCCTATGTTTTTGTCTAGGATTTTTATGATGTCATAACTTACATTTAAGTCTTTTATCCATCTTGAGTTTATTTTGGTATATGGTGTAAGTTGGTCTAGTTTCATTTTTTTGCATGTGCTTGTCCAGATCTCCTAGGATCATTTATTGAAGAGGATATTTTTAGATCATTTTATGTCCCCCGTTGTCAAATATTAACTGACCATATTGACATGGCTTTATTTCTGGGCTTTCTATTCTATTCTATTTTATTCTATTCTATTCTATTCCATTATGTGTCTGTTTTTTATGTCAGTTCCAGGCTGTTTTGATTACAGTGGCCTTGTAATATAGTTTGATATCAGGTATTGTGATCCCTCCTACTTTGCTCTTTTTTATCAACATTGCTGAAGCTATTTGGGGTCATTTATCATTCCATATTAATTTTTGAAATGTAAATTTGTGAAATGTATCATTGGTGCTTTAATAGGGATCTCATTGAATCTATAGATTGCTTTGGGTAGTATGGACATTTTAATAGTGTTAATTCTTCCAATCCATGAGCATGGTATATACTTCCATTTAGTTGTGTCTTCCTTAACTTCTTTCTTTAGTGTTGTGTAGTTCTCTGAGTACAGGTCTTTATCTCCTTAGTTAAGTTTATTCTTGAGCATTTTATTTTGCTTATTGCTATAGTAAATGGGATTTGATTTTTTGGGGGCTCCACCTGCAGAGCACCCTTGTCCACCATGGATGAGAATAAATCTATCAAGACATGATCTGCTTGGAGAGGGAAGGGGCGGATCTCTCAAAGGAGAAGGACATTGAGCCTGTTCCTCAATGAGCTTTTATTGGGTTCAATTTGCACAGGAACACAGGTAAAGCTCATCAATCATTGTCAGGTAGTAAGGATCAAACAATAGATAACATTCAAGGAACTATGAGGGCTTATCTGAGTCAGGGTCAGATAGCTAATGGGCCATAAAAGTTTGGGAAAACAAACTCATTCTATGCTTGGACTTTTATCATTTAAATTGAGGGTATAAACAAAGCAGGTTTCACAGGATTTTATTCATTCTTTCTCAGGCCTGATCACCCCAGGGGGCCACAGGGCCACACCCACCTCTGGCACTATTTCAGGCTTAAGGCAGGCAGGGGAAGTAAGCAGCCAAGAGATTAGGAGACTTCCTTGCAGGACTCAGGCTATGTCAAAGCCAAGGGATGAGGGTTTATTGCCCCTTTTTTCTGTAGCCCCTGAGTCCTTCCCCCGAGGCCCTCTTCCCGACCATGCATGTCTTAGGTCATCCCTCCCTTGAAGAATCTTACCCATCATTGGCTAACCAGTCATCCTCCCGGGACCAAGCAGGGTGAAGTAAAAGGGGCAGAGGTAGCACCCCTGCCGGGAGGATAAGTTTTATCTCCTTATGGTCCCAAGGTCTCTTTACTCAGACTCAGCC
Source organism: Macrotus californicus (assembly GCA_007922815.1). Classification (NCBI taxonomy): domain Eukaryota; kingdom Metazoa; phylum Chordata; class Mammalia; order Chiroptera; family Phyllostomidae; genus Macrotus; species Macrotus californicus. The sequence goes on from VMDR010029885.1 coordinate 6,533, forward strand.
TTGGGGTGTTACAGCTTCTGAAACTAGGCAGGGTGGTTCCCAGCATTATTCTTCTAATTTTTGTTTCTGATATTCCATTGTTGGTATACAAACTGCCTTTGATTTCTGAATGTTGACTTTGTATCCTGCCATTTTGCCAAATTCATTTATTAGGTTGTGGAGTCTTTTCGCGGAGTCTACAGGGTTTTCTATGTACACCTTCATGTCATCTGCAAACAGTGACAGCTTTACTTTCTCCTTTTCAATTTGGATGCCTTTTATTTTCTTTTATTTTCTGATCACTGTGGCTAGAATTTCCAATAGTATGTTGCATAGATTTCCTGAAAGTGGACACCCTTGCCTTGTGCCTGATCTTAAGGGGAAAGCTTTTAGTTTTTGCCCATTGAGTATGATATTGGCTGTAGGTTTCTTGTATATGGCCTTTGTTATTTTGAGATATGTACACTCTATTCTCACTCTGCCAAGTATTTTTTTATCATAATTTGATGCTGTATTTTATTAAATGGTTTTTCAGCATTTGTTGATATGATCATGCTTCTTTGCTAAAGACGCCCAAACTCCCTCTGCTAGTTGCTTGCTTGTTTTGTGATAAGGTTAGATTAATTATAAAAGCAAAATTGATTTCTAAATAATGGGCTGAAACATGGGTAGAGAGTCAAGAAAGGATTAGGATTTTTATATGTGTTGACCGCTCTCTTAAACTAAAATGTCCCTGCTATTTGACAGAGACAAAGTTAATCACAGTATTTTTCTTCCTCTAAGTGGGAGCAGTTCTGGGCCATCTGCTTCTGACACTGACCCCTTTCCCTACCTCTGATCCTCATCATCCCAGGTTCTTCTTCCAGTACCCTTTATGTTTGCTGCTGCTGACTAGTATTGCTACATTGTTTACACTTTAGCAGTCTGAAAATCTGAGGGAAATTGATGCTTTGAACCTCCTGTCCCCTGTACTTGTGAAATGATTGCCTCGGTTACTAAGTTGATTTTCAGGCCAATGAAAGTCATTTTACTCCTTTTCTGTTTTTCTTCATTTTTCTCTATTTTCATTTTTAACGTGGGAAAAATAGTCATACTTTACCTACCTCAGCAGACTCTTACATAGTTTTACTAATCAATATTGTTATAGTATTTTGAAGGTTTTAAAGATGCTACTGTGTTTGGTGTTGATTTTTTATTTTGTGTTCCACAAGTATACACAATTCATTTTTTCCAGAAAGTCTCATGCTAACTTAAATTAATGCTAGTTTTCCCATTATTGTCTATATTATATTATGATACTGACAAGCAATGAAACCTGAAAAAGATTCTGAATGTCTTATTCATGTTAGAAAATGAGCAACTAACTTAAGAATACCAGTGTAAAGGGTGCATGGAAAAGCCAAGGCGGGGCAGGATCGAGGGTGGGCGGTGGGATGGCTGCGGTGGGGGAAGTGGTGGGGGAAATGGAGACAACTGCATTTGAACAAAAATAAAAAAAAGACAAGAAAAAAAAAGAATACCAGTAAATCCATGACCAGTGTGGCTTGGTTGGTTGGGCATCATCCCACAAAGGGCAGAATACTGGTTTGATTCCCAGTTAGCACAGTTGCCTAGATTGCATGTTTGATCACCAGTTGGGGCGTGTGCAAGAGGCAGGCAGTCGATGTTTCTTTCTCTTATCGATGGTTCTCTCCTTCTCTTTCTTTCTCCCTTCCACTCTCTAATATCTATCTATTTATCTATCTGATATCTAGATAAAGATATTATTTTTAAAGATTATACATCTATCTTTATATAATATAAAATATTAATGTATTAAATATTAAAAAACAATACAAGTGAACATATCCCATAAATCCCATTGTCCTACCTATAGATCAAAAGCATAAATAAGATCAGAAAGGTGTGTTTCATGCAAGCCAAAGGAGGACAGTTAAATTATGAGGAAAGTTGGCTCCATATAAGAACACAGCATATACAGAAGAATATTTATATAATAAGTGATCCCACATAAAGTTATTTATGAATGATGGGAAAGGGCTTTTTTGAATTTTTGTTCAGTAGGATGATTCAATGGAGAATTGGAGCAATCTGTTTGTTCATATTGAATTAGTAGAAGGAAAACTATTTTAAAAATCCAACAAATACATATTTAAATAGTTCAAACAGCAATTTCCAGGATTTTAGGTACTTGCATCTCATCACTGTTTTACTGCAGTATATAATACTTTAAGGAAAAAAAAAAAACTCTTTTACTTTTTATGTTTTAAATATTGAAGTGAATAAAAAAATGTCGGAAATTTACAAAGTTCCATCAGGTAACTGGAGACACATTCGTGGGTCCCAATATAATTTAACAACATACTCTATAAAAAACTGAAACTCTAATGATAATTTTTTTTCTCTTTATACTTTGTTTCAATCACTTTTTCAAGCCAACAGTTTCTTGGGGGCTTTCTTTTTGAAACTCACTTATTAGTGCTGAAGTGACAGTTCTGAAGGTAGCCTTTACAGTGATATAAAGAAAGTCTAATATGAGGAAGCTTAATGACTCCACAGCTTGAAAAGCCACCCATTAATTCTCACAGCGAAAACAGAACAACAGACTTGGCAAGACGAGTTTTGCTTTGAGGACACAATTAGGAATCCCTTGCTTGCTGCTGCTGAACCTTTTCTCATTCACTGACAACCTTTTAAAATTAATCCAGGTATCTGTCAAACTTTCTAGATTAAAAATTACTATTATGCCTGGGGAAAGAAGAATAACCTATATAATTATAGTTTCTAGAATATTCCATATATGCATATCTGTAAATACATGGGATTTTATCTTATTTACACAGACCAAACCCACTTAATGTAGTGCCATTGTTTTTGTTCTACGGTTCTTATCATGACACTTGTGCCTTGTGCTAGGATGAATGTCTCGTATATTTGGGCAGTTAAACAGATGGGCTACTTCATCTTGACCTTTGGAGAGTCTATATTGAGGTGGGGGCTCATTTCATTGCTTTTACCATTTACAACCCTGTCTACCAAAGGTAAGGGTGTTTCAAATGTTTCTAATCAAGCATGTACCTTTACTAAAAGGTCAGAATACTAAAGTGCTATATGTCAGAGATTAAGATATGATTTATCTCTCCCATGTAAGAAAGTCTAATTAGAAATGTACTACATTCATTCTCTTGGGTCAAGGTTGGTCGTGAATATTATAGCACTGCATTGAGAACCATTACACTCTGGCACTCAGAAAGCAACACGTTCTCTAAACCTTTGTTGACAATATAATTTAATATTTTACACATTTTATAGATTTTGAAATATCATTTCAGATTGTTCTTCAGTTTTAACTGAAAGGCTAAGAAACCAAAACCCAAAGAGCGTTATGCTATTTCGTGGGTCGACTCAAAAGCTCATTTCCCCAAGGAAATATGGGTAATATTCTACCATTCTACATAATTCCACAAAATAATAACAACAAAATCTGAGCAACATATATGCGGGAAGCAAAAAAAACAGGAAGTCCACACTCTGCTAGGAGGTTGATGAAAACACAATCTTAGGAAAAGTTATGTAAAAAAGACATTTACAAGGTATAATACCACAGATACTAAGCGAAACAAGAAATCTGTGCAAGCATGAGCACAATAATAGATTTATTTATTTATATCTACTTACATCATATGAACCTTATGTTTCTCACTTAAGATTATATTTTGAAGATAATTATATAGAATACATATAGATCTGCCACATTTTAAAATTTCTCATAAAATATTGCATCGCTCTACCACAATTTATTTAGCCCCACACAAACTGATGAATATACACATTGTTTCAGCCTTTTACTTTTATTTAAAAAACCTAGAGTAACCCTGGCTGATGTGGCTCAGTGGATTGAGAGCTGGCCTGCGAACCAAAAGGTTGCTGGTTTGATTCCCAATAGGCCACTTTCCTGGGTTGTGGGCCAGGTCCCCAGTTGGGGGTGTGTGACATCTCTCACACATCAGTGTTTCTTCCTCTCTCCATCCCTTTCCCTCTCTCTAAAGATAAATAAATAATGTCTTTTAAAAAAATAACAAAACCAAGAGTCAATGTTGTGTGTGTGCACACACATATTTGTGCCCATGTGCCTGTGTTTGCATAAGAGAAATTTCCAGAAATAGGCTTGCTGTGTTAAAAGCTACATAATTATAAAAATTTGTAAAATATCACCCAATTCCTACCAATGATTTTTCAACAATTTTGCTTTCTGTTGTCAAGTGCCTGTTTCCTACACTTTTGCCCCTAATACCTACTCTTCTCTATTTGATTTTTGTCAATACCTTAGGAGAAAATTGTTAAGCATATTTTTAAAAGTGTACATCCACCCATTATTGTGCATTGTATTAAAACAAATATGTGTTCCAATGGAAAACTCTTTATTGTCTAAAGTATACCCTTCCAGGTTATCAGTTTCCAACCCTTGTCATTATTTTTGAGCTCTTGTGTAACTTTTTTAAGTTGTTGATTATTAAGAGTTTTATAAATTCCATCTTGTCTATTAATTTTTTAATTGACTTGCTACTCCCAAAAGTTAGTTTGTCTTTATAGGAACTTATCTTAATATTCTTTCATTCCATATTAATTTTTGTTCTTTCAATTTTTTGGAACCACTTATAATATCTGCCTAGTTCTGTTGTATCATTGAGTGAAACAAATCCTCTAACACAGTTCATTTCACACATTCATGTGAGTCATGGCTTCACCTTCTTAGAAAAATGCTTTACTGTATTATGAGTGTATGTATGCACATATATGCAGTGTAGCATATGAGCGCATATATGTGTGCATCATCCATATTGTATCGACTTATTTATATAGTTATACATACATAGTCTTTTCTGTCAAAGAAACATTGTAGGATGTTTGTTAAAACAGGCATTCAAAACTTTATTCAATACTATGGCCAAAGGATCAAAACTATGGCCACAGGGGACAGAACCTTCATTGAAACAGAAGGTGAGAGTGTTTTTAAAGTGCTGGGATGAGACTGTGTAAATCACAGGTGGCAAACACAAGGCCCGCAGGCCAAATCTGGCCCTCCATCTTGTTTTATCCGACTCGGCTCCTTGTTTCTACCTGGTTGCAGCTCCAAACTCCTTGACCCTAGTTAAGGAGTAGTTACATTTATACAGACCTAAAGTTACATTCGGCCCTTTGAAGGCAACCTTTGATGTTGATGTATCCCCTGGTGACAATGAGCTTGACACCCCTGGTGGAAAAGTACTGTAGGAGGGACCTTGGAGGGGAGTTTGGGCTAGGGGACTAGGCTATCTGTTTGCTAATTTGTGCTTACTGAAGTTAGCCGCTTACCCTCCCGCAGAGACTGGGAGATAGAGACCCTTTTGGTTTATGTTTATTTTAATTTTTCAATTACAGTTCCTTTTAATATTATTTTTATTGGTTTCAAGTATCCAGTATAGTGGTTATACATTCATATACTTTATAAGTGTTCTCCCAATATATCCAGTACCCAAGTGGCACCATACATAGTATTACAATATTATTGACTATATTCCCTATGTTGTGCTTTACATCCCTGTGACTATTTCGAAACTACCAATTTGTACTTCTTAATCCCTTCACCTCTTTCTCCAGCCTCCCAAAACTCCTTCCCTCTTGCAACCATCAGTCTGCTGTCTGTATCTATGAATCTGTTTTAGTTTTGCTTGTTTATTTTGTTTTTTATATTCCACATATTAGTGAAATCATATGGTATATGACTTTCTTTGACTAGCTTAATTCACCTAGCATATCCCTCTAGATCAATTCATGTTGTTTCAAAAGGTAAGATTTTATTCTTTTTATGGCCAAGTAATATTCCATTGTCTATATGTACTACCATTTTTTTTATCCACTCATCTATTGATGGCACTTGGGTTGCTTTCCAGATCTTGGCCATTATACAGAATGCTGCAGTGAACATAGGGGTGCATATATTCTTTCAAATTAGTGTTTTGGGTTTCTTCAGGCAAATACACAGAAGTGGAATCACTAGATTATAAAGCAATTTGGTTTTTAG
>VMDR010029886.1:0-12572 GCA_007922815.1 Macrotus californicus
CTGTGGAAATTTTAAGTGAAAATTTAATAATTTATTTAAAAATAAGAATCAATCTGTTACACTATCATAAGTATGTTTATAAAAATAGCTACATTTTCCAAAACAAAAAAAGTGTTTAGAAGAGTAGCCCTGCTTTATATTTCTTACAAATGTATCTGCTTTAATAAAGAATAGTAGATGTTCATATATGAAAGACAGCAGCTTTTACATTTGTCTTGTGTGTTGTATTATTTTCTTTGAAGTAGATGAAAAAATGCTGGCCTCACACAGATATGAAGCTGGGGGAGCCACAAGTATTTTAACAAACTTTCCAAGTAATTGTGGAGACCCTTCTCCGATGCTATCCCAAAACTTGCCTGTAAACTAGAGGGAGCCGTTACAGTCCTGCTGATAAAGGCCACAGTCAGGCAAGTGCATGGTTCTGCAGAAGCACATGGAGAGGACCCCTAATTATGACTTGGATATCAGAGAAGAATTTTCGTGAGAAGTGATGGCAAAGCACAGAATAAAAGAAATGTGGGTTCGTGAGGGTCAAACAAAGTGTCCCAGGAAGGAAAATATAGTCAGGAAAGAACATGGTAGGTTCACAGCATCAAACAGACTCAGTGTGGCCTCAGTTTAGGGTTACACAGTATAGAGACAGAGTAAGGGGACATTAGTGAGAGTGACAGAAAGTGAGACCGAAGAGATGATCAAGAGATTGAATGTGATGCCGTCTCCAAGCAGGGCTAATAACGCTGGACTTTTCAATAAAGATAATGAAAATTAAAGGAAGGATTTAAACAGAAGAATGACAGCTCACAACAGCCAAAAGTTTAAAGAGAATTTGCCTGGTCGTTTGTGTGAGATACAACAGAGAGGTCCAATAACATCATCTTAAATGCACACATTAGTTTTGACCATAACAATATTATTTGTGACTTAACAAAAAAAAAACACAGAAGTTAAGAAATGATTGGGAAATGAAGATGATGAGGGTAGGCTCAGCTTTCAATAAGCTTGTCTGGTAACAAAACGTTAGGACAGTAATTAAAGGCAGCAAAGACAGGAAGAGGCTGAGGGGGAAAAGCCAATATACTGAGAAACATCAAAGTTATGCATCTAGAAAAGGATACAAAATGTATCTTGCCTGTAGAGGTTTGCCAGACCTGCTCCAATAAAGGTCAAAGTTTATTGCAATTAATGCATTATTTTTTAAATTGTTTTTCTTAAGATATTTTAAACAACTCAGCAATGTCACATTTTCCTTGTTTTGCTTAGTCCAAATTTATCTCCCAGAACATGCAAATATAATGTTTTAAATTCTAAATAAATCATTTAAAAGTTCAAATCAATGGTGTATTAATTAATGAGCTCTTTTATGTCAAAATTGGGGAGCATTACTTGACTATCAGTTTATTTGAAGAATGAAACCCAAACCTCATGAATATTGTGTATACCCTATTTGTTTAGCTCCTCTGCTGAAGGGGCTTGGGCTTCTTATACCTGTGGATTTGTCATATATAAAGTCAATTGTTACAAGCTTCAAAGTAGTGATTTTTAGTATAGTTTAAATGCTAAAAATATTTGGAACTAGTTTATCAAATAGAATCAAGAAATCTTTAATACCAATAACCTGCCTGAAACTGATGTGAAGTTTGGTCCATGATTTGTTTACCCACAATCTGGGACTGTTGTAAAGGTGTCTGTGGTTTATAAATCTTCCCACTGGAAGAGCTAGGTGAGGAATACAGTCTGGTTGGCTGAATGATCCTTGATAACCACATGTGGCTGATGAAAGCCAGTTGGGTTTATCTGGTAACTCAGGGGCCTGAGGATGACTGGAGTTTATAGCAGTCATCTCTCTTCTGCACTTTTCTGGAGTGAACAGATAAATTGTTTTCAGAAAGCTTGAAGCTGTGATAACAACCGAAGTCATTGCTATAGAAACAAGGCAGGACCACCAGTAAATTAGGGGTGAGAAAAACATTCCACAATGTGTAAATTGCTGATGAAACTGCTCAAATCTCTTACAATGCTATATATGTTGATGCAGGTGTATGTGTGAGTATATGCTGGGATATTTTAAATGGAAAACCATTAAATTACACTGAAGTATTGAAAAATATAGGATGTGTTTCACATGTGTGTAATTATACTTGCAAATGTGAATGTAGTGTAAACTAAATTGATGTAGTGTGAACTAAAGCAGCGCTGATAGAACCTATGTTTGGGGTCACGTGTTCTCAGCAATAAGTGATTGCAAGCTGATACTGTACTTTGGCAAGTGAAGACCTACATGTACAAAACAAGCAAGAACCACACAGCTAATAAATGAGTTTTTAATATTTGATGAAATGGATCATGCTGTATGTGAATCAATGCTTGTAACACATTATATTTGGTAGGTATTTAATTCGGGTGTCATTTCCATCTGTAATTAGATATCTCAGACCATTTGTTTCTAAAGCTTCGATTTTCTGGTGAACTCATCAGTCATTGCCATGCTTCCCCATTTATTCATGACCAGAAGGGGAAGAAAAGAATATCATGGAGTTACTACAATAACTATAGAGTTCTACACATTCGTTCTGTATCCAACGCGCTCAAATAATGATGGAAATACCCGTCTGTGCGTGTAACCCTGAAAACAATGTATTTCCCAAACTTCCGTGCTTCAGGAGGTAACTGCTACATCCTGACCCCTATCTCTCCCATGTAATGTAACTCATGTGTTCAGCAGTACCAAGGACTTAACCCCTTTCTGCGATGCATATTTTATTAGTTGAGCTCTTACTCAGATTTGGAAACTTCAAAACAGCGATCAATCTATGACCTCACACTTTCAAGGGCCCTGTTTCCAAGGAAATAATTTTTAATAATAATAACAAGGCAACATTATAGCCCAAATATGACCAGACCCCAAAAACATCACCCCACAACAACTTTGGAGCATAACTCAGTGTGTCTCTATACTTTCCAAAGGAAAATATTTTCCAAAAAGTATTAGTAAGAAACATAAATTTTACATTCAGTTTGGAGAGGGAGAGGGAGGGAGGTTCCACATCATGTACTAGATTTTGTTAAAAACCAATAACATTCCAAGCAGATACTCATATTTCTCTTTTATTCCATCACTCCATGCATCATAATGGCTCTTCTCTTTTTCTTCCTTTTCTCCAGCTTCTACCTTGTCCTGCCCACTGTCTAAAAGTGCATCGCTCACTAGCCATATGTGGTTATTTAAATTTAAGTTAATTTAAATAAAATTATAAATTCAATTTCTTAGGTAGAGTAGTCACATTTTAAGTGCTCAGATGCCTGGTGTGGCCAGTGGTTACCACATTTGACAGCACAGATAAAGAGCATTGTCATTATTATGGAAATTTTTATTGGACAATAGTGATCTAAAGCAATTTATTTCTGTCTCCTTCAAAAAGAAAAGAAAAATAGAAGAAGAAGGCTGTAGAGGAAGGGGGTTAGAGTGGGATAGGGAGAGGAAGAATACACGTTGTAGCTCACCCTACTCCTGGCGGAAAGCAGTTCAAGAGCTTCCTGCTCCAGCAGGAACTGAATAGCAACCTTGTTCCAAACCTACTTTCTTCTCCTCCAGGAAAGACCACAGAACCACAGGAAGGATAGGCAGGAAGGGTCTACAGGCTATAACTTCAGTGAAACTAAGAGAGAACACTTGAAAACCCCAAATTCTTTGTGTGAGCAAAAGCAAATAAATCCAGTGAAATCTGCCTGGCAAGTAATAACAGCACGATAGGAAAAAACAGAGAGGATAAAAATGGGTTAGAGAGGGCAGATCTTAGCAATGACCAGCAAATACTAACTCCTAGAAAGGAAAGCTCATTCTTAAATAGAAAGTGCTGATTTCTAATGGGTTACAATCACTGTGGCTGCTGTGACATCAGGTATTGGAAGTCCCCGGGGATCATGGCAGTGGCAGACGTAAGAAAGCATCATCTTTCAGAAGAGAAGAGGACACTTTGAAAGATGAGGTCTGTGGTGTTGGTAGCAGTGTTTCACAAAGGAACAATGGTTCAAAGCTCGGTCTGAGAGGCCGGAGAGGCATGGCTGGCTGCACAGCGGGGTCACATTTCAGTCAAGCAATTCATCTCTTCAGCCCAACTGTCCTGGAGAATTCCTGCCCCCACTAAATCCTCCTGCTACTGTCTTATTTGCAAAATTCAATTCATTCAAATCTGAGTAATAAAAACAGCAACAAAAATAACCAGTGTCCTGCTACTGAATTGTGTCTCCCCCCAAGAAGATATGTTGAAATCCTAACCCTCAGATTCTCAGAACATGACCTTATTTGGAAATAGGGTCATTGCAGATGCAATTAGTTAAGATGAGGTCAGACTAAAATAGGGTGCATCCTTAATCTTGTGTCCTTATATGAAAAGAAGAGACCCAGAGACATAAGGGGAGAATGTCATGTGACAATGGAGATGAAGATGCAAGTCAAGGAACATTAAAGATTGCTACCACACACCAGAAGCAAAGGGTCCTCTCTCCCAGGTTTCACAGGGAACGTGGCCATGCTGACATTTTGATTCTGGACTTTCAGGCTCCAGAACTGTGAGACAATAAATATTTGTTGTTTCAAATCTATTTTGTGGTACTTTTTAATGGCAGCCCCAGGAAACCAATAATCTTTTCAAAGATACCATAAAAATAGGAAATAGTAACAAAATTTTTTTACCTTCAGAGAAAAAAAGTTGCCTTAAAAAGATAAGATTACCACACAACCTTTCACCATGATTAAAGGAGCAATTACATCCATGCAGGAAATGTAAGGACTCTGGGAGGTGTGACTGGACTAGAGAAGCTAGTGGTGCAGACATATGGTAATAGAGCAGAATATGATGGAATTCAGGAGGAATGTGTAAGAAAAAAAGAATCATTTTAAGAATAAAACTAAACTATGGGATCATAAAAAAGATAGTGACACCATAGAAAGCACAATAACAGATATACATGAGAAAATGAAGTAAAATAAACAGAAATAAAGACATAAAAAATATTGAAGAGAATATGATACACAAAAGACAAGCAAATTATATATAATATTCACATAACTAGAACCCCAAAGATAACCAGAATAAGGGAAGAAACCAGTAGTTTAAAATATTATTCAAGAAAACTTTTTTAAATAAAAGAAGACTTGAATCTAACTCTCAAGAAAACTGTAACCCCGCAAGTGGGTACACTATAACACAGATTAATCACTATTGAGAGAGAACCTGAAAACAGTTATTTACTTTTAAAGATAAAGAATCTGGGGGCAACAGGAAGCAATATAAAGATTATTTTAGGTGAGAGGAAATAAAGCTGAAATCACACTTCCTCTGCAATTATCAAAGACAATGAAAAAAATTCCAGCTAAGGGATGGAAATGACTCAAAGAAAGGAAAGAAAGAGTGAGTCAAGCTTTTATATCCAGCTAGACAATCCTTCAAGTATAAAGGCTATAGACAAATGTAACTTTTCAAGACATATCTGCAAGAACTCAAGGAACATCAGTCATACAAACCTTTTTAAAGAATACCTTAAAAGACAAAATTCAACTAACTAAAATTTGACTAGCAGGAAAAGAATGAGTGGTAAGAGTTAACATATTTAAAGCACAGCTAAGATAAAAGCAAACAGTTAAATGTGATAAGAAGAAAAGAAAATATAGTGTGAACAGTATAAATAATATTAAAAATGACAATAGAAAGGGGAGAAATGCGTAAGTAGACTATTCCACTTCTGCTTTACTTGGAATAGCTAAAAATTCAATTATACTGTTTAAAAGTGGCAAATCTCATAAATCTTAAGCATTTGCTTCTAATTATCTGTCCCATTAAACTCTGTTGATTTTGTGGGAAGATGGAGTGACTTGAAGATGGTTCTGTAGGACTTGATCTACACTGAGCAGAACAAGCAATAAAATGGGACAGTGTATGTATTAGAAATGGCACAGTACTTCATTTAATGTTGTCTCATGTAAGTTGGTTGGTCCTAGAATAACTGGCTTCCTAATCTTATTTTTTCCCTATCCTTTCTTTTTCCCTTTATTTCTCTCTCCCTCTCCTTCCTCTATACCTCCCTCCCTCCTTTCCTTCTCTCTCTCTTTCTTTCTCTCTCTCTCTCCCCCTCCCCATCCCTCCTACTCTAGCCATTGAAGTTTTACACTGTGTACATCAGCCTGAGGTCAGAATATTTCAAGTAAAATGCACTTTGGCTGCATAAATGGCTGTCTAGAAAGATAATGCAATCTTCTAAGTTATCATCACAGCAGCAGAAGTTGACAATAGAAAAGGAATGTATTGGAAGAGCTCCCAGAATCATAAGGAAAGTAAAGAGCCTTGGCTATGAAAGGACAAGAATTAGCTCTGGGAGAAGTCCAGGCAGCAGGAACTGATAAACAGCCTTTCCAGACACTACCCTTGAGGGAAATGAATTCTACATTTTTGAAGTATTTTCGATGCTCTTCTCAAAAGTAAAATTTCAAAAATTGCATAGACTATATGTCATAACGCCAGATTGTGTGCAATAAGTATGATATAATAGGCTAAAACAGAAAAAAAAATAACCAGGGAAAAGTAGAGTAAATGCTGAGTGACAAAAGCAGCAAAAAAATGTCCACCAGAAATGTTGTGTCTACACAGCTAGATCGGAAGAAAGAGGCCAAAACAACTCATTCAAATCTCAGAGATGTTAGAGAAGCTACGAAGTAGAGAGATGAGTTGAAGAAGGCACAACAACGAGGAGCTGTTTATGGATGCTCTTCCTGCTCACGTCCACCTCCTGTTCACCGTTTTTCCAAAACTTCTTATTCATATCTTTCTCTCTAGCATGGCATGGCTCCTGCCCAGAGACATAACAGTTTTCCCGTTGTTTCCACGTTTCTGGCATTGTGATACAGCTCCTTTAGGAGAATGCGCCTAGCCCTGGCTGGTGTGGCTCAGTTGGCTGGGCATTGTTCTGCACACCCGGGGATCATCGGCTCAATTCCTGCTTGTGGCACATGCCTGGGTTTCGGGTTCAGTCCTCAGTCAGTCGGGGTGCTTGAGGAAGGCTACAGGTCAGTATTTCTCACATCGATGTTTCTCTCCATCTCTTTCTCCCTCCTTTCCCTTCTTAAAAACAAAAATAAATTTTTATTTTTTTTAAAAAGGGAATGTGCCTGAAGTTTTCCATCTGTTCTATGGCACTACATGAATTAGTAGTACATGCCTATTGAAATCATTTCTGGTACCCTCTGCGGTATCTGTGCCCACTTAGTTGAAGCTGTCTTGGAGCTTTTCAGGCTTTCAGCTTAAAGGGACGTTCTAAGGATGTTCTAAGCCTGTGCAAATGTATTCAGTCTCCTTAAGTCAGGTCTGCCACAGGGAACCACTGGCAGTTGGCAAGATACTGCCAAACCCAGGAACAGTTTGTCCAATGCCAGTAAATTGGTAACAGTTTTCTCTAAGTTTCACAATTCTGTAGAATGTTTTTTTTTCCTGTTTTGATATTGTAAAGAGTCCATCTATAGAGCAGTTTGGAAAGCACTGGAAAAATATAGGGAGTAATCAAATCTTTTTTAGGTGGATTTTTATTTTTGCTATGGCACCATCTGGAATTTAAAAACAAAAACAAAAGAACAACGAAAAAAAAAATCATGAGAGCCGCTACACAAGCCATCTGCTACGGAAGGCCTTCAGCTATTCCTTTGCATACCTACTGCCACGGGAGGTCCCCAGGACATTACAGTTCCAGGTTGAGGGTTCCAAATCCCAGCCTTTTAAATAGCAGCAAAGCATAATAACAGATACTTGTCATTTTTGTACTTTTGAATATTTTTCTGCTCATGATAAGTTCATTTGGAGATAAACATGAAGATGAAAGAACAGGGTGGCATTTTAATTATTCTTAAGCAGGAAAAAGAGAACTATTTTTTGGCATGGAAACTTTCCACTTTTAGTAAGAGAAGAGTGAGAGAAGGCAGAGTACACTGTCGCTTCCACCAGGTTCAATTAACTGTCGCAATCAAACAAAAATAGCTTCTCACGGTTCTCATTGTTCTGCAGCTGTTGGCTTCAGAATGTTTGTTACCTCCTTCCTTCTGACTAATCACCATGGTTGCCCGGTTTCCTTTCTTGATTTCCTACCAGAAGTTGTGATGTGTCATGGGAAGAGAGGGCAACCTTCCCAGCATTTCTTTCCAGGCCTTTTGAACACAAAGAGCCATCCTAGAGCACTTGTCCATTTTTTCAAATTCCTGAATTTCTTGACCCGTCTGCACCCAGAGACTGTGTTTGTGAGCACGCGTGCTTTAGTTGTTTGATAAGGGAGCCGAACTGGCTTCCTGTTTTAGAGAGGTCAAAAAGATAGGAGCCTTGAATGGAATGTGCGCACAAGACCTAGCCCTAATACATTTTATTTTTTTTTTTTAAATCTCACTTTGCTTCTTGCTGCTTTGATGAAAGAGTTCTGGATTGCTGAAAGTAGAACCCACTGTCCGAGTGTAGCAATCACTGAAAGGGTTACGTCACGTGGAGACAGAAGCTACTAGAGTTGAATGTCACACTTCTCGCAACCTAGACATCTGGAACACGGAATTGGCCTTCAAAGTGCTGTGAAAGGAGATGACCGCAGACATGGCACAAAACTCCACGCACTGAGACCCAGACACTTTGGACATAGAAAAGTTTTAAAATGTAGAACTACGTGTTTGTGGTTATTATCGGAACTAGTCAGCTGTTTCTATATATAAATCTAGGTAACTCGGTGTTCATGTTTCTTGGGTGAGAAAAAAGATTACTAAAAACGTTATTTATGAATGATGGGAAAAGATCAAATGAGGATGTTGTGAAAATCTGCAACGAACATCGAGTTATATGAGACAGTTAAAAAGAATCACAGTTGCAGTGGTTGACCTATTTAAACTGCCAAAGGAGCAGGAACGTGTTACACATTCTTTACAGACACCACCCTAATGAACACAGGGACCCCCTCAGTCCTCAAAAAAAAAAGCAAACAAACCCCAATTAGCCTTCCTCTATTCTAAGAATGTAATGCAAGGCAATATAGAAAA
This sequence comes from Macrotus californicus, assembly GCA_007922815.1. Classification (NCBI taxonomy): domain Eukaryota; kingdom Metazoa; phylum Chordata; class Mammalia; order Chiroptera; family Phyllostomidae; genus Macrotus; species Macrotus californicus. The sequence continues at coordinate 9,056 of VMDR010029886.1, forward strand.
GATTGATGAATAAAAAGACTGGACAGAAGCTCTAAATAGTGTTTTTATCGACTATCTTGGGAAAGCTACTTAACTAGGGCAGCTCATTCACCAACGATTACAGTGAAAGCTCGCTGAATACACTGCTGCTGTCACATTTGAAGATTGCCCACCATAGTCTGATGCTCTCCATGGGCATGGCTTAAAGACGGAGGTGAGCCCCGCAGTCCTCTCTCCCCGGCTGGCGCACGTCTGGCTCTCCATAGAAGATAGCTGTCTGGTTGTTAGGAAGCCTCCAGCTTGCCTTCCAAGAGAATGTAGCTCTTTTGCTCAGAATGACTCACCACAATCTATTTACAACCCACCTAATTGGTGTGTATGCTGACATTGGTTCCCCACAGTCGGCCTCAGTAGCGTGGCTCCAATTTATGATTCAGAGTATCCTTCAGTTCTGGCTGCTGCCCACTTGTGTTTGTGAGAGCTCTCTCAGGTCACCACACATTTTTTTCCCTCCTCCACCATCATCAAAACCACTCGCTGACACACTGCAGTGCACAGCCAGTTCTTTTTCTTCCACACTTTTGTTCCCAGTGTAGCCTCTCCCTGATAGGCCTCTCTTTTCCTCTCTACTCTCCCCATTCACTTACCATCTCATTTCCCCAGAGCTCAGTAGGTCTCCACTTGGGCCAACTTTGTCCACCAGAGGACATTTGTCAATGTCTCGAGATACTTTTAATTGTTATAACCCGGGTAAAGGTACTACTAAGCAGCATGTAGTAGACAGAGACCAGAGATGTTGCTAAACATCCCACAATGCACACCCCAGTCCCCCGACAGAGTAGGATTACTCAGTCCAAAATGTCAATAGGCCGAGGTTGGGGGATCTCACTGGTCCCCATTCTTTAATCTTGGTTCAAATCTCACCTGCCCTGAAAACTTCCTGCCCTGTACTCCTCACTGTGTGAACCGGGTTAGATCTCTCTACTCTCCCCTTTTAGTCCTTGAAAGGGTGTTCTTTCTTTGAGATTTCCACACTGTAGCAAAATTGCCCTTGTGTTTTTCCCTTTTCCCGAATTGCCCTGAAGCTCTCTTTTCATCTATGTATGACCAGCACTTGGACTAATACCTGGCTTATTGTAAGTCTTTAAAAAAACATTTGAGTGAGTAAATTAAAAAGGAACAATTTTGTTCCTAGTTTTATGCCCTTGCTTTTCTGCTGATTATTTGGCAGCATTGGAGACATCTTGCTGGTCCTCATGAGAATGTTAAAATACAGAGTAAGTGGTCCTTATCTCCTTACGTTCCATTAGGTTTGTGTTGTAGAGAATCTCAGCATCTATGATGATAACCTTTGGATGGGGATAACAGCATATATAATGCTAACAGTGAGCTCATCTTTCCCTGGTAATAATCTTCTTCATTGGAATTATTTTCTGTTTAAGAGAACAGTCACTGACGTCAGATTGTCTGTTTTCAACTCTGGGATCTGCCACCTACCACTGTGTGACCTTGAGCAAATTACTTCGGCTCTTTGTGCCTTGATTTTGTGTCTGAAAAAAAGGGGTAATCATGAAACAACATTCATGGATCTGTTACGAGGATTAATTAATATTTGTATAAATCTTAGGACAGAACTTGGCACCTAACAAGCCCTACATAATGGTCTTTAAGCAGGAACAGTCAGGTATCAATCCCCTGTTGTCTGTCATAAGTGCCTCAGCCAGGTAAATGAACCTCATTTTATCATGACGCTCTGTTATATTGCATTCCTGAAGAGATGGCTAGAACCACGTTGAACAATAAGAACACCCACGATTTGCCCACTATGTGTGCTGATCAGACCAAAATAACCCTCCAAAACTCATCAGGCTTCTTTGGCAGGCAGGTGATAGAGTGTCTCATGATTGTGGCACAGATACAGAAACCGTGGATCGTCCGCAGTTACCACTGCGGCTGCATTCTAACTTCTCTGCTTCAAACAGTGGCATTTTAATCATTCTGCCCATAGCAACTAATGTCCTTTAAAGTAACATGAAAAATTCATTCTTTTGGTTTATCCTTCCTGTATCAAGCTAATTAACTATCAGCTGGAAGCCCTTTACATTATAATCTGAATACGTTATATTTTCTCATTGATAATGGCTTATTGAGGCAAATTGAAAACCCAAAAACGAGTAAATTAGTTAATGTTAATTAAAAAGTACATCATAGAAGAAAGGACAGGTTAATCTCTAGAGGGCACTTGGAAAGCCATTGCTCGGACCAAGTTGACCCTCTGCAGCGTATAGTTTTGGACAAAGGACTTTGCCATGGTGACTTTGTAAAGAATGAGAAAAGGAGGCCAGAGATAACACTAGAAGCAGCACTGAAGACAGATTGCACATACGTTTCCATTACACACACTACATATGTAGCATTACATATTCTCTGTAGTAAGAGACCAAATAACCAAACCAACCCCTGAAGGTTTTTACTACATCTTTTGAAATTTTTTCTTTTATATCTTTAATCAGATATTTTCTGAATGCTTCCTACATACAAAGTTTCATTAGACACTGAGGGAAATGCAAAGATAAGATGGTCTTACCCAAAGAACTTACAGTATCGAGCAATGTTGTCCAAAAGAACTTTCTATAATGGTCCTCCCTCTGCACCATCCAAGTAGACATTTACATGTAGATATTCAACACTGGGAATGTGGCTCCTGTGAGTAAATAATTGAATTTAAAATTTTACTTAATTTATATTTAAATATAAATAGCCACATGTAGTTACTAAACTGGATGTCTAAGAACTAGGTATGAGGTAAGAAATGTGGCATGCTGCTGATTTGTATTCCTTCAATATTTCCAAAGTTTGTCAGTATTTCTCTCATGCCATACCATTGTACTACGTGTTCTCTCTCTCTCTCTCTCTCTCTCTCTCTCTCTCTCTCTCTCACACACACTCACACGTACACTCACACAACACTTTTTTCTATTCGGTGTAACATTCATCAACTTAAACTGATTTTTCTCAGTACTGTGATGATTAGCTTGGAGAGAGGGAGCAAATCAGATTTTTTGGAGTGAAGAAAAAAGTAGCTGAATACTACATATTATAATTTTATAAAGAGAAAATGAAAAATACTTATGTCCACACTATAGGAAAGTACATTGGAGGGAGCGTTTAAGGAACTCCAACAGATCTCAACAGAAACCTACACCAGTTCCCAAAGGAGAGTATCAGGGTCCAAGAAGGAGAAGGAGAAAAGCTCTGAGATTTTTACGTTAAACTAATTTGTGCATGGGTTTACACACTTTAAGAAGTACTACCGTAACTTAAAATGAGTTAAAACACATTCGTTCCACAGTGCTGAAGGTTCTTTTCACTGCATAAGCCAGCAAGCACATAACTATCATCTCGATGGACATCAGAAATTCCCTGAGTATTCTGGGGACCAATAGCCTGGATGGTCCTGGGGCTCTCCCCAGAGCTGCTGACACAATTACTAATTGTTTATATTGAATAATATAATTTGGACTTTATATTCTTAAAT
>VMDR010029887.1:0-12570 GCA_007922815.1 Macrotus californicus
AACTCCTACTTATACATTAGTTAACATAGAACATAGCATTTTCTTATTTAAAATGGATCTCATGAAATGAAAATGGAGTATTAGATCAGGAGGACGAAGAGTGAAAATAGAGTTCCCAGTATCGTCATTTTGGAGTCGAATAATTTGTATTTGTCAAAAAAAAAATCCAAGTAAGTTTGCTTGAAGATATTTTTAAAATGATAATTACGGCTACATTTTGGGAAATGTGCAACATTTCAGTGAATAATGAACAGTTGGATGGGGATGAAGGCTATCTGTGGGTTCACATTCCGCAGCAGATGAGATGTCCCACACATGAAATGTTGGGCCTTTATTTAGCATGAAGAGCCCAAATCAAAACTATTCAGCTCCTCATTTACAGACCTCACTGAGCAGAGTATGATTCTTGACTCTTGGGAAGAATTCCGAGTTTTCTCTGTGTGTTTAGTCTATGAAAGTCTTCACCATGGAAATGTTAATACTAGAAGAAATTCCTCTATTCCTTTCTATAAGAAGGGATGGTCTGTTTTGACTAAGTTGGGAGTAGGCAGAAAAATGATCTTCTCTATAGTAAGAAATGCACCCTGACTGAAAGATGGGTCTGTAACAGAACTGCGTGTGTGCTGTGGTGGTAGTGGTAGTGGTGGTTATGTGACTATTTTTCAAGCTAAATCACCTTGTTTTGTGGATCTAGCACTGGCTTCCATTGTCTGCCAGCCATCTCACTAACAGCAGGTAACAGTTTTCCTGAAGTTACTGCCTCCTTGGTTGACTTTTTAAAAGGGATTTCTAATGAAAATATCCAAATGTCACTCTTAAAGTTGAAGATTGATATGACAAGCCTCAAAATGAATGGCCTGTTTCTCTGCTTTCTGATCTTAGTCATGTGATTTGATGGGAGAGGAAGAAATCCATTATTTTTATGGCCCCACGTTGAACCAGTGTTTCGGATATTCTCAAGGTCAGCTTTTATATAGAGGGCGCATGCACCTCTAGGTTCTACTTCTTTGGTAGACTGCTCTCTTTCCTCCTCGCCCCAGACTTCAAAGAACTTTTGCAGGGAGAGGGACATGGTGTTGAGTTTCTTTTTTATTATGCCTCAAATGATAATGATTACAGTTGGTTCATTGTGATGTACCATAGTGGTGGTGGTCCACCTGGAGATTCGTACACCACGTGTACAGAAGACAAAGATAGTAAGTACAGACATACCTCGCTTCGTTGCACTTCACTTTATTGCGCTTGTGTTTTCTACAAATTGAAGGTAAGACCGTCGCCAGCGAAAGGATTACGGCTCGTTTTATTGAAATGCTTGCTTCATTGTGGTGATCTAGAGCTGAACCCACAGTATCTCTGAGGTCTGCGTGTACTGAAATTAAGTGACTGCTCTCCGAAGCCAATGACCAAAAGGGTTCCCTCCTATTTTGCAAGTTAAAAAGTACTACCCACTGGACATAAGAGTTTCCTGTATGACTGAGAGCAAGTCTCAATCTTTTTCTTCATTTTAGTTTTAGAATCACTGCAGGGAAAGTACAGCCTACAGGGAGAAAGGAAGGCATCTCCATAAGGAAGGAACTTCAGGAAGACAGTGGAAGAGTATGGTACTTGAGCAAACACTGTAACCTGCTAAGGAACATAGTTCTAGATCACCAAGAAACTGGACTATCAGGAACAAAGGGATAGAAGTTTAGGGTAACAAAATATACTTCTAAATCACTTTTCTTTTCAAAAATACATCACATATTCTGTTTTATGCTATGAACAAAGAGCACTGACTGAATAAATGTGCTGTAAGAAATATTAAAAATATTGTGTATCTGAGAATCAATCAAGATCGTATCAAACCGTTTTAATACTGATTCTTTTAATAGGAGAGGAAATGTTTTTTTCTTTCTCCCCATATAGCAGCCATCGTATCCCTTGAATTCTTACTTCCTAGAACATTTAAATTTCAATATACGTAGAAATACCAAAAGCACCAAGCAGGATATTTTAAGTAATACAGAGTCCGGCACAAGTAGCGCCCCTATTTTATCACAAAATCATAAGCATGTAATTCTGTAACGTAACAATATTACACTCAAGCACAGCATACAACATTTTAGGTGAAATGTTCGCTATAAATTATTGCATCCATATTATTACTATACAAAGCACACTCAAGCAGGCCTTACTTCTGCTGGACCCTATATATTAATTTCTTTAGAAGGAAAACAACCGTAGTGCTTTATCTTGAGATTATATGAAGCATTGAGACTTAGAGGTAGCACAGAAAGCTCTAATTCAAAGTTGATTTAGTGACTTGGTCCTTGTTGGTCCCTCTGTACCAAGTTAAAATTGAACGGGTATTTTTTTGGTGGGAGGAATCATAAAAAGTCCATTTAAAGACTGTATTTCTAAGCTTTTAGGGATGTTTTTGAAAGATTCGATTTCAGAGTGGAAAATTGGTGTGTGCTCTCCTCCCCCTAAATTCTGCATCAGAGAGCAAATAGACACACACACACACACACACACACACACACACACAAAGGGAGAGAAACACTAGCTAATCTAAATTGGGAAATGAAGAGGGCTTTTTTTAAGCATGAAAATTTCATCATCTTGTCAGCTGGCAGAATGCCTGCTGTGTGGATTCACAAAGGCTAAGAATTACACTTTCATGAAATTTTTCTCACTAACTGCCCTGGTTAATTTGAAAGATAACCCACTGTTCTAATTCATTCCTCAATTGGGCAGTGCAGGTTTTATCTTTGATCTGACAAAGCATTTGTGTTAATCGTTTTGGCCCTCCACTAGACACTCTTGGGATTGTGCTTTTACAATAAATGTGTCTGTGATAGCTCTTTAGTCTATTATACTTACAATAGATCCATAGAACTGGTAATTAATTCTCCACTGCTTTGGAAATGGGAAGAATAGGTGTAGCTCTGTCAAGTGCTTCTGGGAAGTTTGTTTAGCTGGTTCATTTTTGAAGTGTTCCCCTCAGCCATCCATGAAACAGCCACAGAAGAGAGTCTGAGATTGGGACGCTGCCTACCCTGAAGACTTGCTCATAAATGGGAACTCTGACCCTTCTTGGTACCTGGGAGGGGGGTGGTGGCTCATATACTTTCATCTCAAGTACTATTAGTTATTGTATAATGTACATTAAAGCCTCATTTTAATACTTAAAGAGCCATCTGTTTCTAAAGGTAGATAGTCAACTGAAATACGCTTCTAAGCTCTCACTGATGGCTAATAGAGGTTTCTAAGTGTTCCATTGGACAAAATGTATTCCTCACCAGACTTGCAGTTTCTAGCCACTTGTTAAGAAATATTACTTAGATTACTTCATTGTGATTTTTAAGCAGAGAGATATTCTGGCCTTCCATCTGGACAAATTGACAGTGAACAGCTAGACGGTGCCATGCCTGTGATAATGTTGGTTAATTGCTAGAGCCAGAAATTGGTGGTTGAATTCCTTAGAAACTTACTTCTGGTTTTACAGTCTCAGAATTTTTCTGAAGTAAGCTTTCTGAGGACAGGGGGCCGTTCTTTCTTCTCTGTCTCATCTGCGACTCGTGCCGCAGCCCTTGCACTTAGTAGTGTGTGCATTTTAATGTTTAGTGACCACAGGAACCCACAAATAAAGGGAACACTTCCTTATTTTTTTAAAATTTTACACTGCTGTCACATGGGAAGAAGGTTTATTAATGGCATAGAAGATTCTCGGGTTTACACAGATCTCCATAGGGTTTTTTACAGGTGTGAAAGCACGGACAATTAAAGCCCTTTGTCATTCTGCGTTCTATATTCTGTCACTGAGTGCTGCTGATTTCAGTATATGCCTTTGTCCAAGTTGATTACCTTAATTTGTTTTCTCTCCTAACTGGGTATCAGGCAAAGAGGCATTGGCCACAAATGTTTTTATCACGATACGGAACCACATCCTGCATGAACATACTCTCATTGTCCTGACCCCAGAATCCCTCTCTAACTCCGTATGCTGTGTAGTAAGTGGATGCCTAGCTGTTGTTCCTCTCTCACTCCTGCCCTCTCCCTGTATTTTTCTCTTTTACTTCTTAGTATATTAATTGCAGCATAAGCCACTTTTTTTTTAAAAACATCTCTTTTGGACCCACTTTTTTGAGGAATTCTAAAAATTATGACCGGTGTGTGTTGCCTCATGATGCAGAGACTTTCTCATGCTCACATGTGAATAAGGGAGCGTTTGACCAACGGTACTGACCCTCGGTGTGCTGCTGGCGGTGCGTCCCCCTGCAACATGGCACATATCCGGGAAGGGGAGTGGGGTGCTTTGTAGTGTATGGAGAATCCCTGTTCAACTTGTTTGTTCATTTTTGCAAAAAAAAAAATGCTTGTTAATTTTGGAATGGATCTGCCTTCCTGGAAGACAAAATTAATAATCACCAAACATAATAGTGTTGTTATGCCGGAGTCTGAATTGGAGCTACCTTTCACTAACCGTGCAAGAAGGGCAGGGTGAAGTGTTGTGGGAAATATTTGCTCCACCAAAATACACACCTATTCAGCATCACAGGCAACACAGTCCATGCTGCCCAGCAGTGCTTGATGAAGGATCATTTCTTGAGGAACTCACAAAACTGGATTAGTAATTAAATCTGCTAAATTAGAGATGAAGCAGCCTCCTACCCCATTGCGCTCTCCACCCTCAGCCATGGAAACACTAACAGGGCTACTCATTTCCATTGCCCTTCGCTTTCCAGTATAGCATCGTGGCACGACCAAGCTGGATGGTGCAAGTGGATGTGTGGGTTTTAGACCCATGCAACGACGTTCCACAACTGTCTCCTGTTCTGCTGCAAATATCTGGTGTTCAATAACCCACAAAATTTCTCATTTCTTACCTGTGGTGATGTGGGCTGAGAGTTTTGAGGTGATAGGTTGTAATATGCAGCAGTCTCACAGGTATATGAGTTCAAAATAGTTTCAACTCTAAGCTCTATTGGAATTATTGTTTATTTCCTTGCCTCTGCATTTATATTTAGAACATTTAAAAAGAATAAATTGTGTTTCTTTTTTGTAAAGACTCTTAACAGCATAATTATAAGTGGTACAAAAGGCATGCAAAGAAGCAATAGATATTCATCCCACCCATTCGGTGTCACAGGCAGCGCGATCTGTGCTGCCCAGCGGTGCTTGGAGAAGGATCATTTCTCTGGGAGCCCATAGGACTCATCCTAAATGTTACCGAAACAAAATCATGTGTTGAGAATTAGTGTATCTTTTTCTACTTTATTGATATTGTTTACACTATTAGAAATATCCCATTCCCATTTCCTTTTTGCTTTACACCAGTTAAGCTAAGCATCAATGAATACCACAGACACCAATTGCATTTTTGAAATGTAGTATTATAAAAGCAGGGCCCACAGGTGGGGGGTTGGTATGTCTTTATTAGTGAATGGCTAGTTTTTCTTTCGTATGAATATCAAGTAAGCTGATGTTGAGTCAGGAATAAGATTTGGTGCTATGCCCTGGTGTGTTCTCACAGGAAAATTAAGAAGCAAGGGATTTGATGATGGTTGGAGGAGAGTCTCACTGTAAGTATATTATTAAAGAAATGTAAGTGAATAACAGGTCAAGTCTGATGCCCTCCACACAAACAGCTTATGGAATGAACAGTAGCTATTATAGAGGAGTTCTAAGCTACTCGGATCGGATACACCTTATATACCACCTTCCTTTATGGAACAACCAGCAATTTCCTTGCACTCTGTATTTATCACCACACCTCTTTGTCTTTGATTTCATTTACTCAGACTTTATGGCATGGACCCTGGTCTTGGAGGCTCAGAACTAGAGCATGATTGTGAGGCACTAGCACGGACCCACCCCAAATGCTGAGGTGCCCTGGCCGTAGGGAACAGTGTTAGTGGTGTGTGTTAAGGACTGACCCCCGAGCTGCCTGCGAGATCTGCGTTTGGGCCTTGTCGTTCCCCGTATATGCATGTTCACCTTCCTGAGGTTTTGACTGGAGGTGGAAGCACTTATGGCCACTGCCCTTGCCTGTCCTTTCCTTACATTCAGAAAGGTCAGCACTCAGTTATGTCAAGTTTGACACCATCCACTGCTAACCTCATAGTAGACTGACGTTCTGTACTCAAGCACCAAGGTCAGAGTGCCTGTCTACTCACTTACCCATTCTGTAACTTGGGCTAGTTGCTGAACTGTGGGCCACAGTTTCATAGCCTGTCAGACGATGATAGTAATGGTACCTGCCATTTAAAGAGAACTATATGGGATGATGCATGTAAAGCGCTTGGAAAATGCATACAGAGCATCCATTATTCCAACCTGAGGTACAGGAGATGAACATAGCTCAGCTGTGTGCCTTTGTGTGCTCAGAACTCCCAGAGACTCCAGTCTTTCTGAGGTGGCATCTAGAAGTATTCGAGACCTTGCTGCTCTCCATGTCCTGTATCATCAGAATGATGTCACACTGTGCTGTGCTTTTCCTCACGACCCTCCCTGCAGTCTGCCAGGATGGGAGTTTCCTTTTTGGTGTTGGCAATAGGTTCTCACAGTCAGCATTACAAAGGACACTGATCAGGGCAGCTTGGGGTAGTGACTAAGAGCAAGGGGAGGGACACTCAGCTCTATTGTTTCTAGGCCAGCACCCGATAGTATACTTAACCTGTGGGTGCTCAGGAAGAAGTTATTGAATGAGTTCATGATACTCTTGAGAGGTTGGTACTATCAAGTGACTCTCCCAGCTCATTCATAGCGGCATCAGGACTGTGAACATATTTGAGGACCCTAGTCCAGAATTCTGCACGTCATATATAGTGAGACCGCCATTTATGAATAACAAGTTGCTCACCATCTTCAATATGGACACCCTTTCAATAGGATGCCACACAAGACCTCGAGATTAGCATTATAAACTGGGGCATGTCATTAGCATTTAGACTGGCTGGGGCATGAGTCCCGAGAGCTGATTAAAGCCACCTAGCAATGGACTAGTCAAGCCATTGAAGGGAAGTCTGGGGTTTCAGCAACTTCTGATAGGGTTCACCTCCTCTGAAGTGAAAATTGGAGGTTCTTTGCAATGTTGAAGAAATGCCTTAGGAGTTGTCAAATATCTGAAATCAAACGGGTAAAAACAAAACCACTTGTGCCAAAACAGTAGAATTTCTTCAGTTTGATTTCTCAAACCGTGCGTATTTGGAAAAAACTCAACTTCAGGTCTAACTCCAGTCATCTAGAGCTACTGTGTTGTAGTAGAGTAAGAAATTGAACCAGAACAGATTTCATTTAACCTTTCAGAAGTGAGATTTTCACACCGTTGACCTTGACTTCAAGGAACAAAATGGAACTATCCATTCTCAGCTGCACATGTAAACATGAGAGGGGAGAAGAGCGCCCCAGACATGGCCGCCTCTCATATTTGGTTTGCCTACAAAGTGTACGTTACGGTTCACATGTGGCATTCGGCCCTTTGGATAGCTACAGATACGAGTTTTCACATCGCCCTGTGCAGCTTTGTCTTGTGTTAAATGGAGTAACTATACTTATGTTCGGGAGGGAGTTCATTCAGCTGCCTTTCTGAGGCACCAAAGAAAATGTCTCCAAAGCCTGGATTCCAGAAACTAATACTACTAATAAAAATCAGAGTGGCAGTATTTTCTGATTGATGGGTGTTCGTTTGTTCTGTGCTTGGCGTAAATCAGGAGCGGCTTTACCATATACTCACACCAACATGAGAATGTGTTGGTTTTGAAAAACCATGCATAACTTTCTGTTCCCATTCAAAACTCATCTGAGTTGTGGCATTCCCTCAAAATTGTTTTGGTGTGTTTTTACTATGTTCTAGCATATTAGAACCCTTAGGGATGGTGGTTTGGGGAAGTATATTGTCCAGCTTGTTTTATGAAAGGGCTCTGCCCTCATTCGGCCTGCACACACAGCGGCTTCTCCTTGGATGGTTGAGAAGCTCTCCCCCTGGAAATCTAGATGATTTGCCAGCTCGGCTCTCCCCTCGGGAGCCTAGGGCCGCTGGCCTGCAGTCTCCAATCCACCAGCAACGAATGTCCAAGAGTCAAGGCAGGAAAGAAACAAAACTGCCGGGGACTTACGTCTGTGTGAATCCTGAGGATTTGGAGATCAGGTGGATGAGGTCACGTGTCATCTTTTGAGAATAACTTCCCCCAACTAGAGCTTTCCATGTAGTGACATTCAGGAGCTGTTCCTTTCAGGAGCTGACCAGCAAAGAAAGACCAAAGGCAAGCCTAAAGTCAAGAAAGACCTTAACATTTCACAGCCAAATGGAGTCTCCTGCTGATGAATTACGCAGTGATACAGCACGGGTTCGCAAACCTTTTGGTCTGTGGGACCCTGTATACTTAAATTACGGAGGGTGTCAAAGGGTTTTCATTTATGTGAATTCTTTGTGTTCATACTTATCGAATTATAAATTAAAACACATTTAAAAGTATCTCATTTATAAGTAACAACAAACCTATTATATAATAAGAATATCTTCGTGAAAAATAGCTATAGATTGCAAAGCAAAATTTAGAAAACGGTGACTTTGTGTTACATTTTTGTGAATCTCTTCATCGCCTGGCTTAGAAGTCAGCTGGATTCTCCTATCTGCTTTTGCACCCGATCTATTGAGATACAGTGTTTTGGTGGAAGTATATGAAGAAAATTTGGCTTCACACAGGTATGTAGTTGGGAAAAAGTAGGAATATTTTAAGAGTCTTTGCTATTTATAGTGGGTATTCTTTTTTGTCACTACATCACACCTTGTAACATGGTAGTTTCTTAAAGGTTATTTTCAATGTGGTATCTGATACCATAGCAATGAACTTTTTGTTCTTTGGTACATTAAAATCCATGATCTTAAATGGCCCTTGGTAGATAACATTATATTTCTGTTGTCCAAGTCTTCCGACAGTGAGCACATACTACCTTTTTTTGGGGGCGGGGGGGTGTTTGTTGCATTTTGAAAATGAATTTTAAAATTTACTTAGGGTAGCCCTGGCCGGTGTGGCTCAGTTGGCTGGGCAGTGTCCCACAAATGGAAAGGTTGCAGGTTCAATTCCTGGTCAGAGCACACACCCAGGTTGTGGGTTCAATCCTGAGTCAGGGCACATACAGGAGGGTAGCCAATGGATGTTTCTCTTCCACATCAATGTTTCTCTTTTTCTCCCCTTCAATCTCTCTCTAAAATCAACAATGATGTCCTCAGGTGAGGATAAAAGTAAGATAAAATAAAATTTACATGGGGTCAAATTCACTCTTCAGCATACAGTTCTGTGAGTGTCGACCGATACATAGATTTGTATAATGGCTACCACAATCAACACAGTCAACATACAGGACACTGCCATCAGCAACAGCCTCCTCACAATTCCCTTGTGCTGCTTCTTTGACTTATACTGACTTTGTAAAGATTTTATTTATTTTTATTTTTTTAGAGAGAGGGGAAGGAATGGAGAAAGAAACATCGATCGCTTGCCTCTCTACCGAGGGCCTGGCCCACAACCCAGGCATGAGCCCTGACCTGGACTGAACTGGCGGCCTTTTGCCCTGTGGAACGATGCCCAACCAGCTAAGCCACTCCTGCCAGGGCTTGAGTCACACTTTTAAAAGAGATCCATTTGGATGGCTAACTGTGGGGGGCCTCTGCCCACACAGCTCCCCCTCCCCATCTGCCACGGGTGAGAATAAGTCTACCAAGAGATGGTCTGCTTGGGGAGGAAAGGTAGCCAATCTCTTAAAGGAGAGGGGCCTTCAACCTGTTCCTCAGTGGGCTTTTATCAGGTTTAATTTGCACAGGAATACAGGGCTTATACACAAAAGCTTATCAGTCATTGTCAGGCAGCAATGATCAAACAATAGATAACATTAAAAAAACTATGAGGGCTTATTCTGAGTCAGAGTCAGATAGCTAAAGGACCATAAAACTTTGGGAAACATTCATTTTATGCTTGGACCCTTATCACTTAAATTGAGGGTATTCTTACCAAAGCAAGTTTCACAGGATTTTATGTATTTTCTTAGGCTTGTTTGCCCTCCCCCCACCAAAACCCACCCTTTCCAGCACAGGGTCGCACCCACCTTGGGCATTGTTTTAGGCTTAAGTCAAGTGGGGGATGTGAGCATCCTAGAGCTTAGGAGACTTACAGACCGAATGAGGACTCGGACTATGTCAAAGCCAAAGGGTGAGGGTCCATCACCCGCTTTTTCTATAGTCCCCCAAGTCTTTTCCTGATGGTCCCTTTGCTAACATGCCCATCTTAGGTCGTCCCTCCCTTGCGGAATCTTAATCCATCATTGGCTACCTAGTCATCCACCCAGGGCCAAGCAGGGTGAAGTAAAGGGGGAAGAGGTGCCAACCCTGCCTGGAAGAAAAGCTTTGTCTCCTTAGTGGCTGATGGTCCCAAGGTCTTTTTACTCAGCCTTAGCCGTGGGGCGTTACAGCTTCTGAAACTAGGCAGGGTGGTTCCTAACCGCTAACCTCATCTATTCCATGTTAAGTACCACTTTTGCTTACAAAATGTCATTTTCTGGCGTTATCTTACACCTCGGACCCACCATACTGAATATGCTGCCATTCCCAGAGATGTGCAGGAGAAAATTTTGTGACGTGTGTTTCTTTGCATAGCTAGGAATGTGAGTTGGTACTGGATCTGTCTATATAAAATGAAATTCTAAGGACAATTCCCCCAAAGTAATGAGACATGAAGAAAAATTTTAACATTTCCATTGGAACTTTATTGTAAGAAATTTTAGCTTTGGGGATTTGAGAAAGAAAACTAAGTCATATCTTTATTACTTTCTTTCCATGGGTCACAAAGGCAGAAAACCCCAACAGCCTGAGCAGCGATTCCAGCACTCAAGTAATTACAGTTGCTGCTCCAGCTTTCTAGAAATTAGACCTAGATACTGAGTCACTTCGAAGGATAACTTAACTTTCCTATATTCAAATGTGTATTCATTTTAACATATCCACATCTGTAGCAGAGTTTGTGATTTTACAAATTCTGGCACATGTATAGACTCATGTAACCAGCACCATAATCAGGATACAAAATAGTCCCACTGTCCCCACCAAAGTTTCTTTTTTAAAAAGATTTTATTTATTTTAGAGAGGGGGGAAGGGACAGAGAAAGAGAGGGAGAGAAACATCAATGTGGTTGCCTCACACGCCCCCTACTGGGGACCTGACCTAGCCCACAACTCAGGCGTGTGCCGTGGCTGGGAATCGAACCAGTGACCCTTTCGTTCACAGTCCAGTGCTCAAGCCACTGAGCCACACCAGCCAGGGCCAAACTTTCTCTTGCTATTCCTTTATATTCACACCTTCCTTCCCACCCCTAAATGTGACATTGCTATGGTTCTGTCTTTTCAAGAATGTCATAGAAATGGAATCATACAGTACACAACCTTTAGAACTGTCTTCTTTCACTTGGTTCATTCCTTATATTGCTGAATATGATTCCATTGTATGGGTGTAGCAATTGGATCCATTCACCCATTGAAAGGTGTTTGAGTTATTTCCAATTTAGGGGAATTATGAATTCAGATGCTGAAACTGGTGTATAGGATTTTGTGTGAGCATAAGTTTTCATTCTTCTAGGTGCATAGGTTTTCATCCTACCCAGTGGTAGAATTGCTAACTCATATTGTAAGTGTAAGCTTAACCTTTTAAGACATTGCCAAACTATTTTTCTGAGTAGCAGCACCATTTTTTCATTTTCACCAGCAGCTTATGATATTTCTGGTTTCTGGGCATCTTCCCCGGCAGTTGGTACAGTTGGTGTTTTTTATTTTATCCATTTTAATAAGTGTGGGTGGTATCTCATCATGGTTTGAATTTCCCCTGATGGCTAGTGATGTTGAACATCTTTTTGTGTGTTTATTTGCTCTCCTTACATCCTTTTTGGAGAAGTGTCCCAAGTTTTCCCTTGTTTTTCTTGTGGTTTGTTTGTTTTCTTACTGTTGGGTTTTGAGTTCTTTATACGTTCTAGACATGGGTCCTTTGTTGGATATATGATTTGCATGTATTTTCTCTCAGTCTGTAGCTTGTCTTTTCATTCTCTTAATGATGTGTCTCACAGAACAAAACTTTAATTTTGTTGAGGTTCAGTATATCAGTTTTTCTTTTATAGATTGTGCTTTTGGTCTCACGTCTAAAAACTCATATTTTACATTTAGATCTGTAATTGATTTGGAGTTAATTTTTGTATAAGTTGTGAGGCTTAGGACAAGGTTCCTTTTGAGGGGAGAGGGGTCTACCTAAGTTCAGGTTTTCCAGCACCACTTGTTGAAAAGACTTTTCCTCCATTGAATTGGTTCTGCACCCTTGCTAAAACCCTTTGAGTATAGTTATGTGAGTCTCTTTCTGGACCCCCTGTTCTCTTCCTTTGATTTCTGTGTTTATCCCTTTGCCAGTACCACTGTCTGAATTACTGTAGCTTTATACTGAGTCTCATGTAGTGTGATTTCTCCATTTTACTTCCAAAATGGTTTAGCTGCTCTAGTATTCTGCCTTCCCATATAAATTTGAGCCAGCTTGTCTTTATCAACAAAACTTCC
>VMDR010029888.1:0-12587 GCA_007922815.1 Macrotus californicus
CCATTCAAGAGGAACCCAAAGAAGCCCACTTCAAGACACATCATAATTAAAATGGAAAAATTTAAAGTCAAAGAGAGAATCTTAAAGGTAGCAAGGGAGAAACAGGAAGTAATATACAAGGGAGCCCCAATAAGGCTAGCAGCTGACTTCTCAACAGAAACATTACAAGCCAGAAGGGAATGGCAAGAAATATTCCAAGTAATGAAAAATAAAGGCCTGCAACTGAAACTACTCTATCCACCAAGGCTCTCAATTAAAATGGAAGGCCAAATAAGCAGTTTCCCAAACAAAAAAAAGGCTCAAAGAATACACCTCCTCCAAACAAGCTCTGCAAGATATCCTAGAGGATATACTTTAAGAAGAGGAAGAAAAACACTGAGAGAGAAAGAAACACAGGTAAGAAGGGACTAAAATGGCAATGAATAAGTACCTATCAATAATAACCATAAATGTAAATGGATTAAATGCTCCAATCAAGAGACATAGAATAGCTCTGAATGGATAAGAAAACATGACCTGCACATATGCTGCCTACAAGAGACCCACCTCAGAACAAAAGACCTACACAGACTGAAAGTGAAGGGCTGGAAACAAATATTCCAAGCAAATGGACAGGGAAAAAAAGCTAGGATAGCAATACTCATATCAGACAAAATAGACTTCAAAACAAAGGCCATAAAAAGAGACCCAGAAGGGCACTTCATAATACTCAAGGGAAGAATCCATCAAGAAGACACAAATATTATAAACATATATGTACCCAACACAGGAGCACCCAAATAAATAAGGAAAATTTTGGAAGACTTCAAGAAAGATATAGACAGCAATACACTTGTACTAGGGGATTTTAACACCCCATTGTCAAAAATGGATAGATCTTCCAAACAAAAAATCAACCAGGATATTGCGGCATTCAACAATGTCCTAGATCAAATGAATTTAACTGATCTATAGAGAGTCTTTCATCCCAAAGAAGCAAATACACATTCTTTTCAAATGCACATGGAACACTTTCAAAGATAGACCACATGACAGGACAAAAAACAAGCCTCAACAAATTCAAGAAAACTGAAATCATATCAAGCATCTTCTCAGACCACAAGGGCCTGAAACTAAAAACCAATCCGAAGGAAAAAACTCAAAAACACTCAGACTCATGGAGATTGAATAGCATGCTATTAAACAATGAATGGGTTAAGAATGAGATCAAGGAGGAAATCAAAAAGTTTCTGGAAACAAATGAAAATGAACTCACAACACTCCAAAACTTATGGGACAGAACAAAGGCAGTCCTGAGAGGGAAGCTCATAGCGATACAGGCCTACCTAAAAAAGACAGAAACATTTCAAATAAGCAATCTAACCTTACACCTACAAGAACTTGAGAAACAACAACAAAGCCCAGAGAAAATAGAAAGAAGGAACTAACCAAGATCAGAGCAAAATTAAACAACATAGAGACTAAAGAAACAATTCTGAGGATAAATAAATCCAGGAGCTGGTTCTTTGAAAAGATAAACAAAATCAACAAGCCTTTAAGAAGACTCATCAAGAAAAAAAGAGAGAGGACCCAAACAAACACAATCAGAAATAAAAGAGGAGAAATTACAACTTACACCAAAGAAATACAAAGGATTGTAAGAAATTGCTGCAAAGAACTATATGCTAAGAAATTTGAAAACCTAGGTGAAATGGACAAATTTCTAGAAAAATATAATCTTCCAAAACTGAATGAAGAAGAAGGAAAAAGCCTCAACAGACCAATAACAGCTGATGAAATCGAAGCAGTAATCAAAAAACTCCCGACACACAAAAGCCCTGGACCAATGGTTTCACAGGAGAATTTTAAAAACATACAAGGAAGAGCTAACCCCTATCCTTCACAGACTACTCCAAAAAAATTCAAGAAGAGGGAAGACTCCCAAACTCTTTTTATGAAGCCAGTATCATCCTAATCCCAGAACCAAATAAAGGCATAACAAAAAAAGAAAACTTCAGGCCAATATCAATGACTAACTTAGAGGCTAATATCCTCAACACAATATTAGCAAACTGCATTCAGCAATACATTAAAAAGATCATACACCACGATCAAGTGGGATTCATCCCAGGGATGCAAGGATAGTACAATAATCACAAATCAATAAAGGTAAAAGCATCACATAAATAAAAGGAAAGACAATAACCACATGATCATATCAATAATGCAGCAAAAGCATTTGGTAAGTTACAGCACCCATTTATGATAAAAAAACACTCAGCAAACTCAGAATAAGGGAGCATACTTCAACATAGTAAAGGCCATATGAGACACCTACAGCCAACATCATACTCAATGGACCAAAACTAAAAGCTTTCCCAGTAAGATCAAGAACAAAACAAGGATGCTTGCTTTCACCACTTCTTTTCTATATGGTGTAGGAAGTCCCAGCCACAGCAATCAGGCAACAAGAAGAAATAGAAGGCATCCAAATTGGAAAGGAGGAAGTAAAGCTGTCATTTTTTGCAAATGACGTGATAGTGTACATTGAAAACCCTACAGACTCCACCAAAAAGCTATTTGATCTAATATATGAATTTGGCAAAACAGTGGGATACAAAGTCAGTATTTAGAAATCTCAGGCATTTTTGTACACCAACAATGAAATATCAGAAATGAAAATCAGGATAGATTTTCTCATCTATCCCCAAATATTCTACATCCCTTTATGATTCTGCACTTTTTTATATGTGATTTCATCTCCTGGGATATTCATATCCATTTCTACCTCTTAGGGAACACTAAAATCTAGTTATAAGTAACCTCTAAAAATCCAGTACATATATGGCCACTGTATCAGTTGTATATTGTTTTTAGGAACATTTTATAGATTAAAATACTGAAATCCAGAGATTAAAGACTGGTCCAAGGTTGCAGAACTAATAAATGGCAGAGCCAGAATTTGAGAACAGTTCCTCTGACTCAAATTCAGTGCCCCATCCTACACAATTTTTTCCAACCCAACCTTTATGCCCTTATATCTGAGTCATTAGTCTGAGGCACTCAATAAATCCTATTTTTCCCAAGCCTCAGAGGTGGTCTCTAGATTATTTCAGTCTACTTGGAAAATCACGTTCCTTGAATGAATAGTAGGTTCATAGCTGTATTCTGCCATGATAATAACACTCCACAAAAATGTGAGCATGTTTCCTTTCGGCATCTATTTCTCCGCATGCAAAAGCCTAACTGAATTACTTGAAGTTCTCCATGTTTCTTCTCAGTTTCACTTCTTTGCTCAAATTATTACCTCTACCCATCACATTCCTTCATGTCCAGTGTCCTTCTTCCAACTCCCCTTCATCAGTCTATCTAGCACAAAGGATAGTTTCTGTGAAAGTGTCAAAGGAATGAATTAATGTTCTTGAAATTTTTCACGTGGAGTTTCAACTTTACTTTGTGATAAATGCAAGAGATATATCTGTCTTCAAATCCAGCATCTGATAACAAGAGTCCCTTACAAAAATAAACAGAGGTGAAGGTATTAGACAGCTCATATCTGTGCAATTGTATCAAATAGAAAACCCTAAATTCTAAACAAGAACATAACTTTGTAGGTAAATCTTTGAACCTAGTAATTTTAAGTCCAATTTTATTATAATTGCATCCTGCAGTTTAAAGGCAAATTTCAAATTTACCTTGTAGAAAACATAGGAAAATTTTACATATCTATAAATAAAATGCTGAGGAGAAAGGAACTTCAGGAAAGATTGACTGTATTTTATGAGACAGCACAAACTGTTTAAGAGAAATTTATTAAAATTTACTCCTAACTTCTCTAAGAGTTTGTGCCTTGAAAGCCATTAATTTTACCTCAGAAATCCTTCAGTTATTTTTCTTTCCAATATTATTTAACATTTCTATCCTTAGTAGTAGCTGTATAGGGCAATGCCCTGTGACAGTTTTCTGTGATGATGAAAATGTTCTGTATCTGTGCTGTCCAATAGGTCGTAACTACTATGCACTTGAAATATGGTTAGTGTGACCAAAAAAATGTAAGTTTAAACTACTTAATGTTAATAAATTTAAATTAGAGTGCACAGGTCTAGCATTTATACTCTATTTTTCCAAATTCCTGAACCTGTAGACAGATGTCATTTTGGGGTGTAAGTTTCCAGACTGATTAAGTAAACAGGAACCCTCTGAATAAGAAGCACTTTGTATTATATTTATCATATTCCAGAAGGGACTATTTACTTTATTTTTGTATTATTTCATTTCAAAAATAATCAGAAGTGATTTTATTTAAATACATGGTTTATAACTTGCTACAGATAATACAAAGTTGACACAACAAACTTACCACCAAGTTGTTTATAAATACAGGAGAAACATGTATTATTACTTCTCTCTAGAATAGCAAATCTAAATATAATATATATATATATAAATATTTATCAAATTTGCAACTATGAAAACTGTTATGGCATAAAAGTTCATAATACTAAGGGAGCCTCTAATGGAGAATTTAACCTGGTCAGAAGAAACAAGAGGATGAAATAGATTTGGCAAAGAGGGGGACATGAAAACATTCGGGCAGATTGAACAGCATGTGGAAATGTCCTGTGTTAGGCAGGACCATGATGAAGTACAAGGAAGTAGAGAAGCTTACTGTGGCTGTTGGACCTGGACAATGGAGGACCTTGTGGACCATTTTAAGGAGACTTCTTTCATCACCCTTTAGAGTACCAGAAAGCCACTGAGAAGATTTTAGCATTGAAAAGATCACTTTGACTTTAGTAGACTGGAGTTCAGTGTCAGAGTTTGCGTTTATAAGCAAACTATTTAGGAGGCTATATCTGAAGTGTAGGAAAGGTCTGATAGATCATTTTAAGTAGAGCATTGGTGGTGGACATGAAGAAAAGTGTATGGATTTGAGAATACTCCAGAGATAGATGTAGGAAGGGTGGTAAAGGAAAAATAAATATCAGAATGACTTCTAATAGTTTGGCTGAGAAACTAGGTGAATGGGGGCTTTGCTTACTAAAAAAGGTTCATGATTGTGTTTTATTTCATTGGTGAGTAGGGATAGAAATGAGTAAATTGTTGAAGTTCCACCCTGAGATTTCAAGACAATGGGTGAACGTAGTAGCTTTGCACTCAAAACAGAATGAGAAGTAATTATAAATATAGGAAGACATTAAACCCGTGGGAATGGACCAGATTATCAATAGAGTATGAAGTGAATATTGTCTCAAGCTATGTGAAATCTACATTCAATGGGTAGTTAGAAGATGAGTCTGAAGAACATTTAGAGAAGTTCTTAGATGTTAGAAGAAAACCCAGGAGGCTATCCCATCACAGAAGCCAATGGAGGAAATGATATACATTTCCCATCTCATACATAAAATTTGAAGTGATTTAAAAGTGTAATTTTAAAAAGAATAAAGTTAAAATAAGAGAAAACTGGGCCAGAAGAACAAAGGATGAAAAAATAAAATTAGGAGATCATTTTTTTCATTTTATAGAGTGCTATGCATTTGCTAAAACAGACAAAAAGTTTGGTGCTGAGATCCTTTATCTCCTACAGCATTTCCTCAGGTGTAAGACAGGGACAAAGTGGTTCTTGTCTCACATCGTTGCTGTGAGAAGTGAAGGAGTTAATGCCTATCAGGCAAGTGCAGCAGCCTCAGTGGCAGGTCCAGGGCAATCATGGCTATAATAAGGATCAGTGCAATGCTGAAGCAGTGGTCCCAGTGCTAGGAGAAAGGTTGTCCCAGCTGTTGCCATAAAATATGTTGGTGTGTGCTATCTTCCTCCAAGAAAAAAAGAATCTACTGTGCTTTTTGTTGTATTTTCACTGTCTGATACACTCCCTAACACTTAGTAGACTTGGTGACACTATTTAATTAATGCTCCCCCAATGTGGCCTTGCATTTGTTTGTCAATAATTTAAAATATCTGCTCAGAAAGGGATAAACAATGATGCACAAGCTAAATGATTTATTTTGGATATAGGTGTGAAAGTTTATTTATAAATGAGTGTGCTTTTCTATATTACAATTCATTAATGACAATGTGGCATAGCCTATTAGCTTAGCATTTCAGTCACTAATTAGTTCTTCCTCAGGAGCCAAGTACAGGGGAGGTGAAGTCTTTTTATTCTTAAAAAATCCTTAGAATTAGTGTAAGTCATTTTCTGAAAGTAGCCAATTAGATCATTACCTGATTAACCTAGAATTGTATTTTTAATTTATGATCCGCACTTATGTCTATGTGACCGACTTTTCCAGATAATCAGTTTTACGTCTTCTATTCAGTAGTCTCAACACTGGTTGTACTTCAGTTTTTTTTCTCCCCATGAAAAATTGGCAGCTTACTGGGAAAAATCCCGTAGTCAACATTCAAATCACCTTACCTGGAATATTTTACTTTGAGCAATCTCTACAAGGACTGATCATCACAAAGCAAACTCATTGGTGAACTTTTGTTGAAAATATAAAAGTAGCTAACCTAAGCTACAAAGAGTTGATCAGTTAATTAATATTGACTGAATGTTTTGCACAATATTGAGTAAAAAAATAACCTGAAACTCTAAACTAAAAATGCATGTTAATGTTATAATTCATTACTTACACTATTTTAAGTAATTTGAAGGTATTATGAAATTTAATTCTAAACAACAAATCTAAGAGTTAGATTCTGAAATGTAAAGTAATTAAATAACTTGCTCAGGCTGAAAACTTAGTTAAGTGGTGGAACCATGATGTACCCCAGGAATTTTGACCTATAGACCTCATTTTTAACCACTGTCTCCCAAGCACTTAAGTACCCAACCATGTTTAATCCTCAAAAGTCATGCTGCACTTTTTATCATGTGGTATAAATGTGTTGGTTTGAAAATTTTCTCAGTACTTTGGATAGACTCTGAAAAATTGAATTATTTCATCTATCCCTTCTGAGATATACAATATTTGAGTATTTTTCAAATCATATCAGGTAAGTTTATGTTTTTAAGGCTGCAAATCTACAAAAGATAAAATATTTTTCTCTTGATTTCTGGTCAAGATGGCAGCATAAGCAGACATGGCTGGCCTCTTCACACAACCACATCAAAATTACAACTAAAATATAGAACAACTATCACTCAGAACTATCAGAAATCAAGTTGAATGGAAGTCTGACAACTATAGAATTAAGGAAACCATATCCATCTAGACTGGTAGGAGGAGTGCAATGCATAATGAGATGGTCCCACACCCACATACAGTAGATAAAAATTCAGGAGGGATGTCTGGAGAGCGAGGAGTCCCAGACCTGCATCAGGCCCTCAGCCCAGGAATCCAGTGCCAGGAAGATAACTCCCTACAACTTCTGGTTGCAAAAACCATTAGAGATTAAGTAAGTGGGAAAAACTGCTTTAGCCCCAAGCAGTTCCTCTTAAAAAACCCACACACAGACTCACCTACTCAGACTCCCTCCCTCTGAGCTCCAGCACCAGGGAAGCAGCTTGAAAGACACCAGTGGCATACAGGAAGAAACTGAAGTGTCTGGCACCAAGGTGAGCAGAGGCCATTGTTCCTTTTCTAAACCCTCCCCCCACCAAGTGCTGATCTTGGCCCATGCTTCACTGTGTCTTAAATCCTATCACACAAGCAACAGCAGGCTTCAGTGAGTCCCAGGCCCAGCACTCACAGCAACCAGATTAGATTCACAGCTTGGCTTTGCCTGGAAATCTCCAAGCCCAGCATAAGTAGCAACTATCTCAGATTGCTTTATAGCTCAGGCAGTGTGCCCCAGGCAAAACGTAGGAGGGAGCTGACCCAGGCCTGGACAACCTGGGAAATCCCAGGGTCAGCACACTCAGTGGACAGCTACAGACCACATCATAGCACCACCACCCTGCCCCTGCATAGCTGATCCTTCAGAGGCAAAGGTTGGTGGTCAGTGATCACAGTCAGTCCTTGCAGCTGACTGGCCTGGGTCAATCCCTCTCATTGATCTGCCAACAGCAATCAAGACTCAACTACAAGATGAGAGTGTACTCAGACCACATGAAGGGCACACCTTGAGTACCCAGCTTGGATGATAGGGAAGGCTGGGCCACTGGACCCTACAAGACACCTACCACGTTAGGCCACACTACCAAGACATGGAGTCAAAGCAGTTCCACCTAACACATAGAAACAAACACAAGAGAAGCTGCCAAAATGAGGAGACAAAGAAACATGGCCCAAATGAGAGAACAAAATTCCAGAAAAAGAACTAAATGAAATGGAGAGAAGCAATCTATCAGAGGCAGAGTCCAAAACACTGGTTAAAAGGATGTACAAGGAAATTAGCAAGGACCTCAACAGCATAAAAAGATCCAGTCAGAAATAAAAGATAGACTAACTGAAATAAAGAACAATTTACAGGGAAACAACAGTAGAGTGGATGAAGCCAAGAATCAAATCAATAATTTGGAACATAAGGAAGCAAAAAGCAACCAAAAAGAAGAAAAAATAATTTAAAAAATGAGGATAGTGTAAGCATCTTCTGGGACAGCTTCAAGAGGTCCAACATTCACATCATAGGGGTACCAGAAGGAGAAGAGAAAGAGCAAGAAGTTGGAAATCTATCTGAGAAAATACTGAAAGAAAATCTCTCTAATTTGGTGAAGGAAATAGACATGCAAGTCCAGGAAACACAGAGTCCCAAACAAGATGGATGCAAAGAGGTCTACTCCAAGACACATCATAATTAAAATGCCAAAGGTTAAAGATAAAGAGGGAATCTTAAAAGCAACCAGAGAAAAGAAGTTAGTTACCAGATGGTTGCCAGACGGGAATGGGGTGGGGAGAATGTGTCAAGAGGTGAGGGGATTAAGTTGTACAAATAGGTGGTTACAGAATAGCCATAGGGATATAAAGTACAGTGGAGGAAATGGAGTAGCCAAAAAACTCATACACATGACCCATGGACATGAACAATAGTGGGGGGATTGCCTGAGGCAGTAGGGGGTACTTAGTGGAAGGGGGGAAGAGGGAAAAGTCAGGACAAATGTAATCAATAAATCATAAAAAAGCATAAATCAATAAAAGCATAATCAATAAAATAAAAAAAAATTTTTTCTCTTATATTTGGCTCTGAACTTGAATTCAAATTAAAAAATGATGAAAAATATCAATCTCTTTCTGTAGCCTAAACTAGAGTTGTATATATGAATCTTCCAGAATTGTAGGAAGCAACACACTCTTTTACCTATTTTAAATTCAATAGTGTATTTCTTTGGGCCACATATAATAAATGGCATTTGGGGTCTAAAGATTGCAAGCATCAGTCATAATTTGATTTTTCTACTAGACATCTTGTATAGGCACCATAGTGTGACTTTACCCATTATAAGGTAGTTAATGGTTTTTGAAATTACACATCACACTATGAATTCTTTCTGAAATACAATGGTTTTCCAGGAAAAAGCCTAGCCATTGTTAATATAACAAGCATGGTTTGTACAACATTGGTGTAAACTGGCAGCATGGAGAGTGGACTGGACTGTGCATGCCGAACAATGACATCACTGTATTAGTCAGTGAGGGCAGTAGACGCTGTTGAGTGAGCATGTGCACTGTGTGACTATCTCATTACAAATGACTGAGCGAGTAGAGCAACGAATCTGCATCAAATTTTGCATCAAGTTTGAACAGTCCTCTGCGGAAACTATTTGGATGGTTCAGAAGGCTTTCAGGGACGATGCAATGTGTGCAGCACAAATGAAGGTGTAGCACAAATGCTTCAAAGATGGTCAAGCATCTGTTGAAAGTGATCCACATTCTGGAAGGCCTGCAACAAGCAAAACACCTGAGAAGGTTGAACGTGTTCGGGCTGTAATTAACAAAGACTTGTGACTGACAGTGTGAGAACTAATAGCTGATCTGGGGATTCCAAAAACTACTGTGTCTGAGATTTGTATGTTCGGGGATTTTGTAGTTCTTGACATGAAACTTGCGGCAAAATCCATTCAGTGGCTTCTGCTACCAGAGCAGAAGGAACATTGTGCTGCAGTTGCTAATGGCTTCATTCAAACCGCTACCAATGAAACCTCAAGAAGGTTGTAACTGGAGAGGAAGGGTGGATCTAAGGCTGTGATCCTGACACGAAGGCCCAGTCATCCCAATGGAAGTCGCCTAGTTCTCCACGCCCGAAGGTACGATGTAGTTGCAGCAAGATCAAGACCGTGTTAACTGTCTTCTTTGACTGCAGAGGTGTTGCCAATCATGAATACACCCCCTCCCAGCCAAACAATGAATAAGGAGCACTACCCCAAAGTTCTTCCTCAGTTGAGAGACGCACTATGATGAAAACAGCTGCAGCTACGGGCAACTGCTGATTGGCAGCTTCTTTCAGACAACGCACCTGCTCATGCATCATATTTTGTATGGAGTTTTTTGGCAAAACACCAAATCATCCAGGTGACGCAGTACCCCTACAGCCCAGATTTGGTGCCCTATCACTCCTGGCTTTTCCCAAAACTAAAATCACCTTTGAAAGTAAAGGGATTTTAGGCAGTTGATGAGATTCAGGAAAATACAACCGGCCAGCTGATGGTGATTCCAACAAAGGATTTTGCAGTGTTTTGAACAGTAGGAGAGACACTGGGAGAACTGTGTGAGGCCCTAAGGTGCCTACGTTGAAGGGGACTGAGGCATCATTGTCCTAAGTACAGTGTTTCTTGTATCTTGTATCTCCTTCAATAAATACACCTATTTTTCATATTACATGGCTGGATGATACTTTCTGGACAGACCCTTAACATTTTTAATTAAATTAAATATTTAAAAAGTGTATAATCTTTGCCGCAGTATTCTCCCAACCCTGGAATCATCATCCAATGATATTTTAGAAATGCAATAGCCAGCATGACCTGAGTACTATTTACGGATTGATGTAGTCATAAAAATATTCCTTGCAAGGCCAATTTAACTTTAAGCTAAAGTCACCCATGTGCTAATGAGACACTACAAATGGAACAGGCAAACTCTTTGGCATTAGTAGATGTCTAAAATTAAAGATAATTCAAACTTGAGGACACTGAAAACACTACTTGTCCATTTAGAATTTTAAAAATAAGAGATTTTCATTTAAATTAATATATTTCAGGATATGTCCATTAGAATCTCATGGGGAGTCTGTTTTGAGAGAATAATTCTCATCAGAAATATGTGATCCAAACCTGTGACCAAGAGACATCTTAGAAACCCACTTTGCAAAATAAACACATATGACCTTCTAATGGCACTTTTAAAAGAAATTTTAGTTATTCAAGAACTAGGCTTTAATCTCTGAGTTCTTTTCCTGGGTTCATGAAACAACTAGAAGAGAATAACATAATATACATACCTATGCACACTTGGAAAACGATAACATATCGTTGTAATTTCCTGTTTTGCTGAAGGAAATACTCCCCTAATACTGTTAATAATAAATTATTCTAAATAATGGTAGCCATGTATCTATTATTTTTCATGTTAAGTTACTGATATTAGAATTGGGTTTCTAAAAATAGATTGGAAAGAAGGGGAAGGGAATAGTCAAAGAACATGTATCAATGACCCATGGACATGGACAATGGTGTGGGGACAGACTGTGGGAGCAGGGGGTGGGCTGGGCAGAGAGGGCAAAGGGGGAAAAATTGGGACAATTGTAATATAATAAACAAGAATTAAAAAAGTAGATTACTTTAAGGAATATCCCATTTACTATATTTATCTCGTAGTGACCCGCAAAGAAATACTCTACTATATACTCAGCTGATGCTGACAAATAAAAGCAATTAATGATGTATTAGGAAACTTTGACATATTCCTAGACTATGTGTTTCAGTACACTCTCCATTTTCCTTATTCTCCCCCTGGAAGGCCTTTTTTTAATTATTAATCTCACCATCATGACCTCAGACATCTATTAACTAATCTATTGCTTTAAATATGACTCTTTTACATCCAAAGATATGTTGGATGACTCTGATTATGGACTTTCAGGTTCCTTGGCAGTGTGGCTATTTGGATTAAAGGGTATTTATACAATAGTACTTATCCAAAGTATATAGAATGATACTAGTAATAAATTATCCTAATTTTCATGAAAACCAAATATTTTACTTTACTTAAGCAAGTGCTGAGTTATTTTTGTTGAATAATATCTATGGTATGACCTTGTTAGTATATAGGCATATGTGTTTATGTATCAATATATACACTTAAACTCATTAAAATTCATTTAAGTAAAAAATGTTTTTAATTAAGCAATAGTAAAACTTCACAAGTATGGCAAAAAAATTGTAATGGTGGCAGGGAAACACCTGAAGTTTGTGAAGAACCACCATAAACCGCATCACACTACCTTTAGCTTCCCATTATTATAGCATAGTTACAATCTTTATACACAAAATATGTTGCTTAATATTTATAAACAAATATACTGAAATGTGACTAATATTCTCTGAAGGGAATTGAAATGATACAGAAGAATGGAAGACTTTAATTCTTCTTTCAAGAGTAAAATTTATTGAATCCTCTTATATTTAATGTTATTATGTTGTTTGTATCTTTTTGTGCCTCGCGTTTTGC
>VMDR010029889.1:0-12572 GCA_007922815.1 Macrotus californicus
GAGAAGGAAAGTAGAAACTGTTTTACCTCTGCACTCTGTGTTTTCAATTTATCGTCTTCCTCAATGAGCTTTTCTTGAGATTTAATGTAAGAAATTTGCTTTAGTGACTTTTGCTTCAGTGATTTTTACTTTAATTTACACTTAATGTCAGGATTTAAATGACAGTTTGTGAAAATATTTTAAATGGAGGAAAATATATTTATATGTTAAATATTAAAGTACATAATTAAGAATTTAAGGAACAAAAGCCAGAAACATTGTACATTTGCCCTTTTTTATTTACAGAAATAAAACAATGCTTTTCCGGTAAACAGTCAACCTATTCATTAAGTAAATCAATCAACAAGAATTCACTAAGCTCTGGTCTTGCGCTCATTATTCCCTGTATGATGTTCTTTCAGCATTTTTTAGAAACAATCTACATGTCCCTTTTTCAACAGTTTCTTAGTCTCAGCCTTTCCATTTAGTATTTAAACTTACCACAGTAATCTTGCAGCCTGCCCCACAGTTTGCTGCGGAATAAATAGGAACCACTAGACTAGATTTTACTGATCTCCGCGCTCCGGAGATTTTAACCAGAACTCTAGACTAAAGGACAGGCAGGGTTACACTGAAAATCCACTTGGGGCATTCCGTAAACTTTTTTCCGTAAACCGCTGGCTGAGCGCATAAATTCGGGGTGTTTGGTTGATCCAGGTCCCCAGGGAGGAGCGAGACCCTCCTTAGCGTTGTCCCGAGGCGCTCAGCTCGTTTCCCCAAATTGTCCACTGAGGCAGCTGCCCGGGGACAGGTTGGGACCAAGCCTCGTCTCGCGTCGAGTCCCCGCACCTGAAGGCTCCGCCCACATGCCGGCTCAGCCAATGGCGTCGCGGGCTGGCGGGGGGGCGGGGCTGGGGCCTGACCCCGTCCCAGGCCTTATATGGACTGCCTGGGAGCCGCAGCCCAGCCGGGGAGATCCCTGGACACGCGCTTGCTGACTGTGTTTCGGCAGCGCCTGCTTCCGCAGGTGAGCACCCCGTGGCCTGTGCCTGGTGCGGCCGGGCCACCCCGGGAATTGGGGCGGCCGCCAGCCTTTGGGGTCGCGGGTTCGGGATTCCAGAAGTCGATGTCCCCAGGTCTGACCCAGCAGACCGCGGGAGCTGCCGCTCCCCGCACCTCCCCAACATCCTCTGGACGCGGCTGGCGAATGCGAAGGGCTGGGAGAGGGGCGGCACACCTCTTGCCGAGTTTGGCCCGCAGCAAACTGAGTTGCCTGACCCTGAGCTGTTTTTCAGACCCCCGGTGAGCCTTACCGTGTCTGGGCGTGGGAATGGGAGTCTCCGGGCTGTTTTTCTCCGCCCATGTCCTTAGCCTCCCTCCACAGACCTTGTGTAAATGCTTGCGAGGATAAATTAAATGTTTTCACTCCATTGTAGAGGCTGTAACATCTCAGAAGAAAGTAGGGTAGCTTTTTAGAAGATTGGTCTAATCAGAGGCTCATTTCTTTTCCCTTCCTAGGGTTCTGAAACATGAATCCTTTACTCTTCCTGGCTGCCCTTTGCTTGGGAATAGCCTCAGCGGCTCCAAAACTTGATCACAGATTAGCTGTACGATGGAACCAGTGGAAGACAACACACAAGAAACTATATGTCGAGGTTGATAACATCTGAAACTGTTCAGAGAGAACCCCCAGGGAATGGCCCTTGCTGTGGAGTGTTTAAAGCAGAGAGTAGCTTCTTGAGACCAGCTCTTACCATGGCCATAACTTCGTGGCTCCCCATCACCTACACAACACAGGCTTACGTCCCAGCTGTCTGGGTGCTGGAGAACAGCTCCCAGAAGTATAAAGCCTTCCCTGACAGTGGTTTGTCTTTCTCTCTCCTGTAAATCCATTTGGTGAATAAACAGGAACCACTAGTGAAGGTGAGTTGGTTTAAATAAAAATAAAGGCCATAGCCTGTTTCTTTGTCTCTAGAATGAAGAAGGATGGAGGAGAGCAGTGTGGGAGAAGAATATGAAAATGATTGAACTACACAATCAGGAACACAGCCAAGGGAAACATAGCTTCACCATGGCAATGAATGCCTTTGGTGACATGGTGAGTGTGGCATGGGAGTCTTCAGTTTTTGTGCTCCATGTCCTAGTATTTTTCCAAAATAATCTCTTCCTTTATAACATTCTATTTCCTTTCCCTTGAAGACCAATGAAGAATTCAGGCAGGTGATGAATGGTTTTCAGTACCAGAAGTACAGGAAGGGAAAAGTGTTTCAAGAATCTCCCTCTGCTGAGATCCCCCTATCTGTGGACTGGAGAGAGAAAGGCTATGTAACACCTGTGAAGGATCAGGTATGATAGTGTTCACCAGGTCTCCTTCCAAGAGTAAAGTCATAGAGGAGTTGCTTTCCATGAAAGGGAAGACCATGGAACAGTGTGAAGTTTCTATTTTTTAAATATATCAGCTGTTGTCAAAGTCTTGCTCTTTGTTTTGTAGACTGAGCACTTTTGAATTTCGTTTTCAGGGCCAGTGTGGTTCTTGTTGGGCTTTCAGTGCAACTGGTACCCTTGAAGGACAGATGTTCCGGAAAACTGGAAAACTTATTTCCCTGAGTGAGCAGAACCTGGTGGACTGCTCTCAGCCTCAAGGCAATAATGGCTGTAATGGGGGCCTAGTACTTAATGCCTTCCAGTATGTCAAGGACAACAAAGGCCTGGACTCAGAGGCATCTTATCCATATCATGCAAGGGTAAAATACACTTCTTATCCTTTAAAAAGTTTTTATTGTTATTCTATTAGAATTTTCCCAATTTTTCCCCTTTTGTCCCCCTCCACCCAGCCCATCCCCTGCTCCCACAGTCAATCCCTACACTATTGTCTGTGTCCGTGAGTCATCCATAACATGTTCTTTGACTAGTCCTGTCCCCTTCTTTCCACCATTATCCTCCTCGCCTCTGGCCACTGTCAGTCCATTCCATGTTTCTATGTCTCTGGTTCTATTTTGCCTGTTGGTTTATTTTGTTCATTATATTCCTCTTATAAGTGAGATCATATGGTATTTGTCTCACCGCTTGCCTTATTTCAGTTAGCATAATATTCTCCAGTCCCATCCATGCTGTTGTGAAAGGTAGGAGCTCCTTCTTTCTCTCTGCTGCATAGAATTCCATTGGTAAATGTACCAGTTTTTTGATCCACTCATCTACTGATGGGCATTTAGGGAATCACCCAGCACTTGGTTATTGAAAATAGTGCTGCTATAAACACAGAGGTACATAAGTTTCTTTAAATTGGTGTTTTGGGATTCTTAGTGTATATTCCCAGCAGTGGAATTTCTGAGTCAAAAGGAAGTTCCATTTTTATTTTTTTGAGGAAATTCCATACTGTTTTCCACAGTGGCTGTATAATCTACATTCCCACCAACACTGCACTAAGGTTCCCCTTTCTCTACATCCTCACCAGCACTTGTCTGTTGATTTATTAATGATGGCCATTCTAACAGGTATGAGGTGATAGCTCATTGTGGTTTTAATTTGCATCTCTCTGACGGCTAGTGATGTTCAGCATCTTTTCATATGTTTATGGGCCACCTGTATGTCCTCCTTGGAGAAGTGTCTATTCAGGTCCTTTGCCTATTTTTTAGTTGGATTGTTTGTCTTCCTGGTGGGAGTCGTATGACTTCTTTCTTTTTTATTGTTGTTCCAGTACAGTTGTCTCCATTTACACCCCACCATGCCCCCCTACCCCACCCATCCCCACCTCCCACACTCAAACCTACTCCCTTTGGCTTTGTCCATGTATCCTTTACACATGTTCCTTGATGGCCCTTGCCCTATTTTCCCCCATTATCCCTCTCCCACTTCCCCTCTGGTTACTGTCAATGTGTTCTTTATTTCAATGTCTCTGGTTATATTTTGCATGTTTGTTTGTTTTGTTGATTAGATTCCAATTATAGATGAGATCATATGGTATTTGTCTTTCACCACATGGCATATGAGTTCTTTATATATTTTGGAGATCAACCTTTGTCTGATATATTATTAGCAGATATATTTTTCCATACAGTCAGGTCTTTTTTCATTTTGATGATGGTTTCTTTGGCCATGTGAAAGCTTTTTAATTTTATGGAGTCCCATTTGTTTATTTTTTCCTTTATTTCCCTTGCCCTAGAAGATATTGCAGCAAAAATGTTGCTACAAGGGATATCTGAAACTTTACTCCCTATGTTTTCCACTAAGACTTTTATGGTATCATGACTTATATTTAAGTCTTTTATCCATTTTGAGTTTATTCTGGTGTGTGGTGTAAGTTGGTGGTCGAATTTCATTGTTTTGCCTGTACCTATCCAGTTCTCCCAATACCATTTATTGAAAAGACTATTTTTACTCCACTGTATACTCATGTCATTTTTGGCAAATATTAATTGACCATAGACACATGGGATTATTTCAGGGCTCTCTATTCTGTTCCATTGATCTATGTGTCTATTCTTATACCAGGACCAGGCTATTTTGATCTGTTAGTTTTATGAGATATTATGATCCCTCCAACTTTATTCTTCTCTCTCAAGGTTGATGAGGCTATTTGGGGTCTTTTTGATTCCATATAAATTCTGTGTACACTATTATGTTGTCTGCAAATAATGACAGTTTCATTTCCTCCTTCCCAATTTGAATGCTTTTTATTTCTTTTGATTGTCTGATCACTGTGGCTAGTATTCCCAGTACTATGTTGAATAAGAATGGTGAGAATGGACCCCTTTGTCGTTTTCTTGATCTTAAGGGAAAAGCTTTTAATTTTTGCCCTTTGAGTATGATGTTGGCAGATTTCTCATATGTGGCCTTTATTATGTTGAGGTATGCTCCCTCTACTCCCACTTTGCTGAGTGTTTTTTATCATAAATGGGTGCTATACCTTATCAAATGCTTTTTCAACATTTATTGATATGTGATTTTTGTCTTTTCTTTTGTTTATGTGATGTATTACCTTTATTGATTTGCAAATATTGTACCATCCTTGCATCCCTGGGATAAATCCCACTTGATCATCATGTGTGATCCTTTTAATATATGGCTGGATGCAGTTTGCCAATATTTTCTTGAGGATTTTAGCATCTATGTTCATCAGCAATATTGGCCTATAGTTTTCTTTCTTTGATGTGTTTATCTGGTTTTGGGATTAGGATGATGCTGGCCTCATAAAAAGAGTTTGTGAATCTTTCCTCTTCTTGAAATTTTTGAAATAGTTTGAGATGAATAGGAGTTAGTTCTCCTTTGAATGTTTGGCAAAATTTACCTGTGAAGTCATTTGGCCAGGGCTTTCGTATGCTGAGAGGTTTTTGATTACTGCTTCGATTTCGCTACTTGTCTACTCAGGGTTTCTGCTTCTTCTTGATACAGTTTTGGACAATTGTATGTTTCTAGAAATGTATCAATTTGCCTAGGTTTTCCAATTTTGGGGCATATAGTTGTTCATAGTAATTTCTTACAATCCTTTGTTTTTCTGTGGTATTAGTTATTACTTCTCTTTCATTTCTGATTTTATTTATTTGGGTCCTTTCTCTTTTTTTCTTGATGATTCTGGTTAAAGGTTTGCAATTTTGTTTATCTTTTCAAAGAATCAGCTCCTGGATTCATTGATCCTTTGAATTGTTCTTTAGTCTCTATATTATTTATTCTGCTCTGATCTTGATTATTTCCTTCCTTCTGCACACTCTTGGCTTTGTTTATTGTTGTTTCTCCAGTTCTTGTAGATGTAGGGTTAAGTTGTTTATTTGAGATTTTTCTCTCTTTAGTTAGGCCTGTGTTGCTGTGAATTTCCCTCTCAGGACTGCCTTTGCTGTGACCCATAGATTTTGGATTGTTGTGTGTTCATTTTCATATGTTTTCATGTAATTTTTTATTTTTTCCTTGATCTCATTGTTAACCCATTCATTATTTAATAACATATTATACAGTCACCTTGTATTTGAATGTTTTTGAGTTTTTTACTTGAGGTTGGTTTTTAGTTTCAAGTCAATGTGATCTGATAAAATGCTTGATATAATTTCAATTTTCTTGAATTAGTTAAGGCTTGTTTTGTGTCCTATTAAGTGGTCTTTCTTTGAAAATGATCAATGTACATTTGAAAAGAATGTATATTTTGCTTCTTTGGGGTGAAAGCTCTGTAAATGTCAATTAAGCCCATATCATCTAAGGTGTCATTCAATGCCACACTATCCTTGTTGATTTTTTATTTGGATGATCTATCCATTGTTGACAGTGGGGCATTAAAATCCTCTACAAGGACTGCATTGCTGTTGATCTCCTTCTTAAAGTCCTCCAAGATTTTCTGATGTATTTAGGTCCTCCTATGTTGGGTACTTATATGTTTACAAGGGTTATATCCTCTTGTTGGAAAACTCCCTTAAGTATTATGTAGAGACCTTCTTTGTCTCTTGTTATGGCCTTTGTTTTTAAGTCTATTTTTCCTGATATAAGTATTGCTACCCCAGCTTTTTTTCATGTCCATTTGCTTGGAATATTTTTTCCATCCCTTCACTTTCAGTCTGTGTAGATCTTTTGTTCCAAGGTTGGCCTCTTGCAGACAGCATATATGTGGGGCATGTTTTCTTATCCAGTCAGCTATCCTATGTCTTTTCATTGGGGTATTTAATCCATTTACATTTAAGGTTATTCATTTATAGATACTTGGTCATTGCCATATTTTCCCATTGTGCCTATGTTCTTCTCTCTCTCTCTCTCTCTCTCTCTCTCTCTAAGCAGTCTTTCATCTTCTTAAAGCAATCCTTTTAGCATCTCTTGCAATGCTGGTTTGGTAGAGATGTATTCTTTTAGCCTTTTTTGGGGGGAGGGTCTGGAAAGCTCCTTATTTCACCTTTCATTTTAAATGTGAGCCTTACTGGGTAGAGTAGTCTTGGTTGTAGGCCTTTGCTTTTCATTACTTGGAATATTTCATTCCATTCTCTTCTGGCTTGTAATGTTTCTGTTGAGAAATCTGCTGATAGCCTTATCAGAGTGGCTATGTATATTACTAGCTGTTTCTCCATTCTTGCCTTTAAGATTTTCTCTTTGTCTTTGAATTTTGCCATTTTAATTATGATGTGTCTTGGTGTAGGCCTCTTTAAATTCAACTTGATTGGTGCCCTCTGTGCTTCCTGAACCTGCATGACTTTTTCCCTCACCAAGTTAAGGAAGTTTTCTGTCATTATGTTTTCAAACAGGTTTTCTATTCCTTGCTCCTTTTCTTCTCCTTTTGGGATCCCTATGAAGTGAATGGTCATGTTTCATATTGTCCTGCTGTTTCATTAAACTTCTGTGGTAGTAGTCCTGTGGGATTAAGTGGTGCAATATCCCGAACTCCTGAGCTCCTGATGTCCTTTGTGCAGTTTATATGGGCTCTCTTTTTGTAATTGGGTTTTGGTTGGATTATTCATTTTTGGGTTCTCCCCTCTGGCTTGCTGACTGAGAGTGAAAACCCCTACCACATCTCGTATGTTGTTGTATAGGAGCTGCCAGAACAAAACAAAACAACCCAGCCAACAAAACCCACAGTAGTAAAAATACCCCCCAATCACTACCATGATATCAACAACAAATGCTCTTAGATTTGTGAAGGTGGAAAGAGAATAAGAATATTATATGAAAGGAATAGAGAATGTAAGGTAACTAATAGAAAGAAAAATTATTTTGAGAGGGTGGGGGAGGAGAAATAATAGAAATAATAAGAGTAAGGAATTGAAATAGGGTGAAAAAAGGAGAAAATACAATTCACCATGTAAATAAAATAGGAAGGGAATAGGGCAAACTGAAATAAGATAAGGAAAAAGTACAATATGAGGATTTGGAGAAAAAAATCATGAAAAATAAGAACCAAATTAAAGAAAAACAACCACAGCAGTGATATCCACAACAAAGGAGCAAAGATTGATAAAGGTGGAAAGAGAATAATATTATAAGAAAGAAAAAAGAAAAAAAGGAAGAAAGATTGTGAGACATCTAAAGTAAAGAAAACTGACTGAGAGGATAGAGGGGGGAGAAGTGATGAGCGTAAGCATTAGAAAACAGCTAAGAAAGAGAGAAAATAAACTTCAGAATGAAAATAAGACAGGGCAGGGAGAAGGTGAAATAAAGTGGGATGGGGAACAGTAAAATATGAGATTAAAAAAAAAATAGTGAACACCTAGGGATAGAATTGAAGAAATGCAACAACAACCCCAACATGAATGACAACTGTACAAATATAATAAAGGTGGAATGACAATAAGGATGTATAAGAAAGGGAAAAAGAATATGAGATGACTAATGAAAACAAAGATGGTTTTGAGAGGATGGAGGGAGGAGAAATAGTAAGAGTGAGGAATAGAAACAAGGAGTAGAAAGGGAAAAATATTCAATACAAAGATAAGAAAGAGAAAGATGAAGGCAAAATGGAGGAAGAGAAAAGAAGAGTATAATATGAGTTTGGAATTAAAACTCAAATAATAATGAAAATAAGAAATATATAAAAATAAAATAGAATAAAAAATATGGAGATAATAAGAACAAACTAAAGACAAAGAGAGAAACAATGTCAAAAAGCTATGCAGAAGAACAAAATAGCACAAATAATGAAAAAGAACAAGGTGGAATTTGTTTCAGCAGTCTAGTATTTGTCCATTGTCTTCTCCTTCAGGATCTGTCCCTGGTGTCAGCTGCAGTCCCAGTCTAGCTTTAGGCAGCCTGTTCAAAGCTACAAGCGACCCAGTCTGTGGCTGTCTCCTTCCGGCTTGGCTGGTCCACACTGTTGTCCCCTGCTGGCTTTTTGTCAGCACAAGGCCAAGGGGTGGTTCATCTAATGTCTAACAGCACCAAATGTACCATCTCCACCTGCCTCCTGTGGGGGCCTCTGGTGCAATCAGGAGGGTGAGATCCCTGGATCATCCCCCAGGAGGTACTGTTCGGCCTTCAGGGAAGATGGTGGGTATGTTCTGTACCATACATCTTGGTCTGTCCCAGATTATGCTCACTAATCTATAGCTTCTGGTGAATTAGCTGTCTGTTTCATGTGAGGGACCAATATGTGTAAAAGGGTCAGCTCTTTCCTGCTTTGTGCTGATGGCAGCTCTGTGTGAGAGCCGAGGCTGGGTGGGGCCCTGAATAACTCTTGCTGTGCCAATTTCTAACCTCTCTGCTCTGCTGTTCAGTGGAATAGGGCCTGAGGAAGAGCCAGCATAGTGTCTGATAAAAGTTCATAAAGGGCCTCTTTGGAGATTTTCTTAATTATCCCTGAGGATATGCACCTGGCAGGGGACTCTTGTGCCTGGCCTTACAGAGTTTGCAATCCTGCAGGTGGGGGATAGCTATTCTTTCCCATTCCCAGTGGTTTGTGTTCCAAAGTTTGGGCGGCCCCGCTTGACTACAAAGAATCTCAGGTACTAAGCTCTAGCCCACCCAATTCCTGGCTCATTGTTCTTGCAGGAGACTCAGACCCAAACTCTTTGTTCTGCATGCAGCCCCCTGCACATGAGTTGCAGTGGGTGCAACTCATCCCACAATCCCTTCGCTGTATTGCCTCTACTCTTCCTGGCCAGTTGGGTTCAGTGGGCATGAACTACGCTTTGAATCTGGCCTCTTTCCTGGCAGGTTGGCTGTGCATGCGTGCGGGTTCCCAGCTCAGCTGCACCTCCACTCCCCTCTTTTAAAAAGTCCCTATGTGGTACCCACACTGAAGCTCTGAGCCACTGCGAGGCTCTCAACACACTTCACTACCCCAAAGGCAAAAGGTCTTTCTTGGTCAGGGCTGGCCACAGCCTGCTAGTACCTCTGACAGCCAGAGTTTCTCTCCTGGACTCTCCCGGTTGGTGCTGCAGCAACCATGGATATTCTGCTGCTGTGTGTGTGCAGCCCAAGTCTTCCAGACTCTGTATATCCTCCCAAGTCTCTCCCAATTAGGGTTGGGGGTTCCTTGTGCAGGACCAGCCCCTGCCCCCCACTCTGGGAGAGGTGGAAGCCACCAAGCTGTGCTTTTTCTCCTCTGCTCTCTCCTTTGCTTCAGGCATTTCATGCAGGGTATTTCCCCTTCAACTTGTAAAATCTTTTGCTGGATGGGACAAAGCCTCCTTTGCACTCCTTGGCTTCAAAAATTCATATCAGCTAAGATTTTGTTGATTGTTCAGGTCACTTGTCAGAAGATCAGTTGAAAATCCACACTGGGGACACGAGCAAGTGGGCTCGGCTTCCACCTACTTGGCTGCCATCTTCCAAACTGCACACTTCTTATCTTACTATTTTATCTCTATTTTTAAGAGTTGAACCCCTCAGAGAAAGCAAATGCGGTATTTAGAATTCACATTTTAGGCGATAGAATCTACATCTGCAAACTGTGTCAGAACTACCCAATTCTCCATTTAGATGGTTACCATATAGCTGTTCCCATTTCTGTGCTACATGGAGATTTACATATCATTTCGTACATAGTACAGATTTCTCCAGAGGAAAAAAATTCTCACGGACAGATAGGCCAAGAATAACTCATTGAATAGACACACCAGCTAGTTCTTCAATTTCAAAGCAACTAATAGCACTTCACCTCCTGGGATGCTTTACCACAAACTTGATTTAGAAATCATTAAACTGCAAACTGTCTTGAACTCATTCTCCAGAAAGTAGGTTGTAATCAGGTCCCCCCTTTTTACTTTTAAAAGGATGAATCTTGCAAATACAAGCCTGAGTTTTCTGCTGCCAATGACACTGGTTATGTGAACATCCGTAAGCGGGAGACATCTCTTATGAAGGCAGTGGCAAGTGTGGGGCCCATTTCTGTTGGTATAGATGCAAGCCTTATATCCTTCCAGTTCTATAAAAAAGGTAAGCATTTGTCTTTATATGAATTTAGGTAGAAAATGATAAAACCACCCTGACATACAGGAAGACTCTCTCTGCTTTATGTAGAATTCAGTGTAGAATTTCTGGGTGTGTGAATTTAACATAGGTGGGCATCCTATACATGTAATATTTGTGCCAGATCTTGTCCATTTGACAATATTTAAACCATAACCCCGTGATTTTAAGTGCTTTGTAAATATATCAAGTGGCTACATAATTTGATCAATACAGCTTAATTTACTTTACTTTTTAAAAATTGGTAGACCTTTAAAATGTTCAAAGAATTTGCCCTGGCCAGTGTGGCTCAGTTGGTGGGAGCGTCATCCCATAAATCACATGGTGACAGGTTCAATCCCTGGTCAGGGTACATACCCAGGTTGTGGGTTCAATCCCCAATTGGGGCATGCACGAGAAGGCAACCAATCAATGTTTCTCTCTCACATCAATGTTTCTCTCTTTTTCTTTCTTTCTCTCCCGGCCTCTCTAAAGGCAACAAAAAAAAAATGTCCTTGGGTGAGGATAAAATTTTTTTAATTTTCAAAGAATTTTACTACTGAAATTAGAACTGGAAAAACCCTTGGTTCAACTAATTTTGTGTTCTGTGCTGTTTTCTTAGACTGACATCCTAAAAGTAGAATAAGGTTTCAATGAGTGTATTTTATGCCTCTTGACAAGTTGTTTTTAAAAGTGATTGTGGTTGCCCTGACCAGGTGGCTCAATTGGTTGGAGCATTGTCCCATATATCAAAAGGTTGTGGGTTTGATACCTGGTCAGGGCACATACAATACCTAGTGGCAATTTGTATTTCTGTTAGTATTATAGGAGGGCCTAGCACCCTAGCCTAGATTTTTTTTAATCTTTTTTTTTTCTTTTAATACTCACCCAAGGATATGTCTATTGATTTTAGTGAGAGAGGATGGTCAGGGTTAGGAGGAGAGAGAAACATCAGTGTAAGAGAGAAACAGAGAAATATCGATCAGTTGCCTCCCATATATCCCCTGACCAGGGATCAAACCCACAACCTAGGTATGTGTCCTAACTGGGGATTGAACCTGAAACCTTTTGGTGTATGGAACAGTGCCCCAATTAACTGAACCACCTGGCAAGGGAAAAAAAAAACTCTTGTTTTTAAATCTTACCTAGATTTATGTTATTTGACTGAATTTTGGGAGGCTTCCCTTATGGTGGTTGATAGGCTGAATTACTATCATGTCTCACTAGGAGGTTCTCACCCCAGCATTGACTTCTACTTTCTCAGGTATTTATTATGACCCAAAATGCAGCACCGTGGACCTGAATCATGGTGTTCTGGTGGTTGGCTATGGCTTTGAAGGAGCACTATCAGATAACAATAAATATTGGATTGTCAAGAACAGGTAAAAAATGCCAAAAATAATTATATTTGATATTGAAAAGGGAATCCTTTTTGGAATCAGTAT
This sequence comes from Macrotus californicus, assembly GCA_007922815.1. NCBI lineage: Eukaryota > Metazoa > Chordata > Mammalia > Chiroptera > Phyllostomidae > Macrotus > Macrotus californicus. The sequence goes on from VMDR010029889.1 coordinate 12,276, forward strand.
TTGGATATAGGTACTCAAACCTTTGAACACACTTCTGAAATCCCTGAAGTCTTTATCCTATTTAGGGTAAATACAGACATGAATATTTGCTTATAACATTAAGATATTATCTAAGCTTGCCAGAGCATTTTTTAAAATATATTTTATTGATTATGCTATTACAGTTGTCCCATTTTCTCCCCTTTATTCTCCTTTACCCTGAACCCTCTCTTCCACCCACATTCCCCCCCACCTTAGTTCATGTCCATGGGTTGTACATATAAGTTCTTTGGCTTCTCCATTTCCTATACTTTTCTT
>VMDR010029890.1:0-12575 GCA_007922815.1 Macrotus californicus
TTTTTTTTCAGAACTACTGTTCCTGAGGAAGAACTGAATCCAAAGATACTAGCTTTGCAGAATGCTCAAAGAAAACGAAAAATAGAACATGATGGCTCACTTTTTCAAGCAGTAGGAATTGTAAGTGTGAGAGTATGTTTGCTTTTCTAGCTAATGTGTTATTTATAAGTTATATGTATGGGTGATTCTTGTTTCTTCTAAATACTACAGTTGTATTTCTTAGAATTTATACATGGTTTTTCACTGTGTACACTTTCTTAAAAACACTTAATGAATATTATTCTCAGTATGAAACTTTCAGATAAACGCAGACATATTTTTAGTAAAAACTGATGTTCTCCCTCTGTTCCCCCCAATATCAGCACCAGTCTTGTTCTTTTCCCTTAAAGTTACTTTCTCCTCCTTAGCCCCAAACACCGTAGGTATATTGTCGGTCTTCATGTAATCCAGTGATATCTTCAGTTTAACCAGGTTAACTGGAAAGAACTTAGAGACAGCCATGATGTGTGGCAAATAAATGTCTTTATCATAGTAATGGTAAGAGAAAGAATTAAAACAGTCTGGGGCAGTATTTGATTTAAGAAACCTGCCTAGTCTGTGTTACTAAACGTAGAGTGATATCAAAGTTTTTTATTTATAAAAACAGACATAGTAAAATTAAAATGACTTTACTGTTTTTAGGGAACGTTATTGCAGCAGCCAGATGACCGTGCAACTACTACGTCACTTTCTTGGAAACGCGTAAAAGGATGCAGATCTAGTGAGCAGAATGGGATGGAGCAAAAGACTATTATTTTAATACCCTCTGGTTAGTTTATTCTTTTTGCCCTGAATATCACAAAGAGAATGATAGGACTTTTTATTTAGGAGCTTTGCTCCAAGTGAGAGTGATTTTCATTCCTTAGCAAGATTAAAAAGGAAGGTAACATTTTCTCTAATGGCTGTACATAGAAATAGCTATTTCAAGATGGAACTTGAATTTTTTTAGAATTCTCTCTCATATCTCTGTGTACTATTAATAGTGAATAGAAGCTGAACCTTGTGAGTTTTTATGCCTTTCTCTAAATTTCATTTATCACTCCTTCGTGCCTTCATTGTATCCTGTAAACCAGGGGTGTCAAACTCATTTTCACCGGGAGCCACATCAGCCTTGTGGTTGCCTTTAAAGGACCAAAATAATTTTAGGACTGTATAAATGTAACTATTCCTTAACTGTTAAGGAGTTGAAATTACATTCGGCCCTTTGAAGGCAACTGCGAGGCTGATGTGGCCCTTGGTGAAAATGAGTTTGACACCCCTGCTGTAAACATTTCTGACACGGCACTTGATTGCTCTTGTGTCCATAGCTGTGGGTTTTGCACATAGACTGGGAAACCCGGAAAGACCTTGTTTGCTTTGTTTTCCCAATACCTAACGCATAGTGGGTGTTTAATAATAATCATTGACTACATGAATGAATACTTAGGTGTCTCTTTGTTTTTCAGATTTAGCGTGTAGACTGCTGGGGCAATCAATGGATGAGAGTGGATTACCACAGCTGACCAGTTATGATTGTGAAGTTAACGCTCCTATACAAGGCAGCAGAAACCTACTGCAGGGTGAAGAATTACTCAGAGCGTTGGATCAAGTTAACTGAGCTTTTTCATAATTTCATTCCTTTTTTTGGACACTGGTGGCTCATTACCTAAAGCAGTCTATTTATATTTTCTATATCTATCTAATTTTAGAAGCCTGGCTACAATACTGCACAAACTCTGTTAGTTCAATTTTGATCCCCTTTTACTTAATTTACGTTAATGCCAGATCACAGGTAGCACATTCTCACAGTTCTTTGGTATTTAAACCATTGCATTGCAGTAGCATCATTTTTTAAATGCACCTTTTTATTTATTTATTTTGGGCTAGGGAGTTTGTCTCCTATTGAATTATTTTTAATAAGATGCCAATATAATCTTTTTAAGAAGGCAGTAACCTTTCATCATGATGAGTTTGAAAATTTTTTACTCAGTTTTTTCACATTTTACGTAAACAATAATGATTTGCTGGCAGTACATGGTAGCCACAATTGCACAATATATTTTCTTAAAAAAATACCAGCAGTTACTCATGCAATATATTCTGCATTTATAAAAATAGTTTTTAAGAAGAATTTTTTTTGGCCTATGAAATTGTTAACCCTGGAACATGACATTGTTAATCATATAATGATTCTTAAGTGCTTGTGTGGTTTATTAAATGGGTAAAGCCATTTACATGATATAGAAAGATATGCATATATCTGGAAGGTATGTGGCATTTATTTCGATAAAATTCTCAATTCAGAGAAATGAACTTGATGTTTCTATAGTCACTTTGCCAGCTCAAAAGAAAACAATACCTTACATGTAGTTGTGGAAGTTTATGCTAATAATGTGTAATTGATATTAAACCTAAATGTTCTGCCCACCCTGTTGGTATAAAGATGTTTTGAGCAGATAGTGAACAAAAATCATGCTTTGTTAGCAGAATTGCCTAGTATGTTAATTTGCTCAAAATTTGATGTTTGGTTTTATGCACTTTGTTGCCATTAACATCCTTTTGTTTTCATATAGATTTCAATAATTGAGTGATTTTTAGAAGTATTATTTTAGAAATATATAGTTGTCACAGTAAACATCTTGTTTTTTCTATGTGCATTGTACAAATTTTTCATTCCTTTTGCTCTTTGTGGTTGGATCTAACACTAACTGTATTGTTTTGTTACTTCAAATAAACATCTTCTGTGGACCAGGCCCCCCCTTGAGCAGCTTTTATGTTGATGTTTATTTCAATACCTCCGGCTCCTAAAATTGTTCGCCAACAATTTAAGTATTTTATGGAAGTTACATTGGCACAGCATTATTTCTCCATTTATCTTTTTGCTGTCACCTTAATGTATATTGTATCTCAAAATGTCATGTTAAATAACAAACCATAATGTCCCACTGTGAAGAGTATGCTTTTAGAAAAGAAATCTGTTTATAAGTTTATGATCCTGTTAAAACAATTTTAATGTTTTAATATGAATGGGATGAGTGAAACAGATCATGAACATTATAGTCGCACAGTGTTGTAAGGGCTAGAAGGTCCTCCAAAGATTTCTACCCATCAGGTAGCTCAGTTGGTTAGGTAGAGCGTTGTCCCAATGAGTTAGGGTTGTGGGTTCGATGCATAAATAAGTGGAACAACAAATCATTGTCTTTCTCTCAAATCAGTGTTTTTTAAAAAATTTAAGAAATAATAAAGATTCCTAATCTATTCCTGTTCGCAGATGAAGAAATTTAGACCTCAGATGATACACGATTGATTGCGTGATTTGTCTAAGTCTTAAAGCGATGCCAGACCAGACTTAAACTTATGTCTTCTGACTCTAACCTGAAACAGAGCTAACCTTGTTTTGTTTTAATGATTCTGCATATTTAAATTTTTTAAAATAGCTTTGTTTTCTCTCATATTTTTTATGAAATTGCTGTATTTTCTAATTATAAAAGCAGTACATTCTCATTTTTTTAAAAAAAGAGCACAAAAAGATATAAAAAAGAAACAGAAAAGTCACTGAATCCCCACACCTAGAGGTAACTGCAAATTATTTTTATGGACAAATTACATAGATAGTGCCAGAGTCTTATGTACCATAGCCTGACATTACAGGAACAAAAGATCCTGAACAAAATAAGCCATGGATCTTGAGGGGCTGTTTTTACCGTAGAGGGAAGAAAATGTGGTTACAGTTATATAAACTTGGGGACAAAGTTTACAATACTAAAACTAGATGCAAGATTTTGGAGTACGTGTATGCTTCGGTATAAATACTGTGATCCAAATTGCTTGTGTATTTAATTACAAATAGTACTAGAGGTGGTATTTGAGAATAAAGTAGTTTTTTAATATTCTCAGGTCAAAATATCAAAAATCTTGCTTATTCTGATAGCAAATTACCTTGACTTGAAAACTAGAAGTTTATAGTTTTCAAACATTAGTAAGTGGTCAGATAGTGCAGTGTCTGGGAAAATGACTTGTTAGAGCAGTGATTTAGAGGAGAAGGCCACTCTGAAGCACAGCAGAGCTGGAAGAAAGCAAGTCCCCACGTCTGGGCCATTAAAAAGCAAACCCCCTGGAGTGCTTGAAGCTGAAGTAGCAGAACCAGCCTTTCCTTCCCAACATTGTGCTCTCTGACACCATTGCAAACTTTTTAAACAATGTCTTTATCCAGGAAGTATCATCCTGCCCTAACAATTATAATTCTGTAACAGCTCTTCTCTCAATATTCCTGCCCCTCCCTTCTCTGGTGCTGCAATGAATGAATGACCATTTTATTATTTTCACACTTGAAGGTATGGTAAAGGAGCTTAGTGTATCTTGTTCGTTTGTTCTAAAACTCACTATTAACCTTGGAACCGGAAACAATTTCTCAAGCAGTCTCCCAGTGCTGGGTGAAATGACAAAGATTAGGAATTAAAATGAATCTAACATCTTTTTCATACTATATGCTAGACTTTGCTAAGCATTTTGCATATTATCAGACAATCTTAAAAAAAAAACAACCTATGAATTAGTACTTGTATCTCCTGTAGATGAGAAAATAGCTTGGAGAGGTGACCTCAGGTTCAGAGTATTTGAGCAGGTCATCAGTAACTGAGTAAGCCGGTGGTGCTAACCACTTCGCAGTCCACATTTTCCCCCATCAACTATTTAAATAGGAAATGGGGAAGCAGTGGGCGGGGAGGGAACTGAGGGTGGGTGTCTCTTGAAGATAGTGAAATCATACAGGACATTGAGATGTCCTAAGAGGAATGGCAAGACAAATGGAAATGAATAAAAGTGGTGTTTTGAAGTGCTATTTAGCTGGGTTTTAGTATTAATTACAGATTTGAGTGGTGTGGACATACCAGGTAAATTAGGTGAGGTATGAATAGAAGACAACCTAAAATGCTGTATGAATGTATGGGATGGTTCTCCCAGAGCTGTTCGACTTCATAGCACAATAGACATACTTATTTTCTATCACGTTTGTATAACCACAACTCTTGCAGTATTTTTCACTTGGTTTCATTGCAAATCTTGATTTCCCCCTGTAACTTTCAAAACACAGAAAAGATGAACTTAAAGTCACTGGCTTTGCAAAATGTGACAAAATTCTAAAAGTTCAAAATTTCTATTACAGCACTATCAAAAACAAATTGCAAAGAATATGGAATTTTTTTTTAAACAATTGGGTTTGATTAAATAAGACCTTTGCAAACATTGCCAGCTGGAACCAACAAAAATGTAAGAAAATTTTTTTACTCAGTTGTTTTTTTAAGTCTGCCACTTAATCATTTTGCTCATATTTCATCCCTTTAAATAGCATTGAATCTGCTCTCCCAGATCATTTTACGGAGAATTAGTTCAATCTGTAGAATTGATACGAAATAGTCTGCCTGTAAGATAAAAGCTCACCTTACCACACATCTGAATGTCTTCTGGAGCTTTGTTGTGTTCACACCTTTCAGAGGTCTGGACATAACTTTTATTCTTACCTGTAGTGGACGGTTTTACCCAAGACGCTGCTCAGACACCCGATCTCCTCGCATTATTTTATGTCCTTTATACTCTTGTCTTGGCTCCATTCCGGGAAGGAAAGGAAAGGCAGGTGCCTGAGAGCGGCAGTGATCAGACCGTCATCAGGGAAAATACCAAGGATGCGGAAGAGACCTGACACCCCTTTAGTCCTCTGTGCTGCTGGTACTGGTTAAGGATGCGAAATTTAAGCTGCCAGGAGAAACCCGAGTCCCGCCCACCGCGCTGCGGGCCACGCCCCGATACGTGCTTGGCCGCAGCACCGCAGCCCCAGCCCGCCCTCGGCCGTTTGGGGCCGGCGCGAGCCTGCCGCGTCTGCTCCCGGTTCCCGCGTACTCCCGCGTACGTGTGAGATCGCATGTTGTCAGACCAGGTCCCTCCCATCCTTTGGACGGGCCAGCTGTGCAAGAGCGTCACCGCTGCCCTTTGCCTTCGGTGACTTGTCCAAGGCTGGTGCCCAGCCCTTCCCCAGACTTCTTTGGATGGGGGCGGGGCGAGGAGGAGTGGTGCGGAATGGTACTACGTGTTGCTGTAGAACTGTCTCCGTAATTCCCAATCTAATGCTTTGGGGTGTGAATCTGTGCTTTGTAAAATAGAAAAAAATATTTGAGGTCTCCTAACAGGTTGGACTTTGGTTACCTACGTAGTTTTTTAAAAAATTAGTTATCTACCAATCTGATCTGTTTACATATATTCTCTTCAAGGCACTCAAAGATTTAGTTTATTTTAAATAAAACACTTTGAGGTGTCTCAGATTAAGTAAATGGAAATGTTAGCTGCCCCAGGTGTTTTGTTTTGGTTTTTGCTCGTGTTTTTTGAATTTGTTGAGTGCCTGCACCTTATTGAGGCCAGCTATTGAGACTCCTTTGGGAGAGGATAATCTTGACGGACAGAAGGGCGGTGAGTTTACGGAACACGAAAAAAATTCGGGCTCTAAATCTAATCTTCTGTAATTAGTATGTTAGGCTTGAGCAATTTGTAGTAAAGTACAAAGGCAGGTATTGCTTAGAATAAATAACGTCTCCTCTGCATAACCATAGCTGACTAGTTTAAATTTCATTGTAAATTATATTCTTCAGGAAAATTCATTGTTTATGGTTTTTCAAATATAATTTCCTGGAAAATAATGGTCTATTTTTTTAAGTGGTCAAGGTAGCTTAATTTTTTTTGTTCTAATAAAACTGATCAGTAGCCTCAGTCGTGGTGTGTTTGTTTTTAATTAGAAAGATGCCATTTAGGGAGAATGTTACATCTTTTGGTCTCATGGATTCTTAATAAGTCAATATAAACTGGTGATTCTCCATAGAGAACAGGCCGGGGGGCGGGGGGGATGCAACGTTTATCACAAAGGGTGATAATGCATTGTAAAACATTGAGAAAATACCGTATATAGCCTGGCAAGTGAATTTAGACTCTGTTAAGTCAAATCTGTTTTTTAAAGACTTGAAATATTAAAACATTAAGCAATACTATTTTATGCAGAAATCCTTTCCAAATATTTCTGGATATTATTTATTGGGTCTTTGAAACAGATTTTAATGTTCCTACGCACAGCTGCGTTGACAAGCTCTAATAGGAGCACTGAACAAGCTGTGGAGAGAGCCAGTATGAAGTGTTGCCTCACTCCCTGCCGGTAGAATATCTAAAACAAAAGCCCAACCAGAGTGAACCGCTAACACTGCAAATCAGAGAGGAGCTAGCATAGTGAATTTGCCTTTTTTTCTTGCCAAATTCAACTGCAAATATTTGCCACCCCTGACTACTCCATGTCAGTTCACCTTTAGCTTTCTTACTTCTCTCTTTTTTTTTTTTACCTTCTATGGATCATTTGTGTATGTCTTACTTCCCTACTAAACTCGTAGGTCCTTCAGAGCATGATTCCCATCTGATTCATCCTTGACTGGTTTTAAAGCCTTCACCTCTCTGCGCAAGGACAACTCACACATACTTGAGGTGGGAGAGGAATTCATGTGACACGGGACCAGACAAGAACTGTGATCAGAGTTGCAGAATGGCGAAAACAGGACCGCGTTAAACAAAAACCCTCACAGCCCGAAACTTGGGAAAGAAAGTTTATTGAGCCATATGCCGTCCAGAAAAAGTGTGTCTTGGGACATACTGTGTAAACCACCTGCAGCCGCAGGGCTCCTTCATACAATGGGGAAGGAAAATGGAAGTTGTTTTGAAAGAATTTACATTGACTGCAGAGAAGGCGGTGGGAAAAGGTGAAGAAAGGGCAGTTCTTGGATAATTGCCTAGTCCATAAGGAAATATTTACTACTTCTTGAGTAGCTATGGGCGAGAGTCCGAACGTTCATGCATAAACCAGGATGCTCAAAGTTTCAATAAGCATCCAAGAATGTGAATTGTTTTAAGATTTTTTATTGTTATTCTATTACAGTTGTCCCAATTTTTCCCCCTTTGCCCTCCTCTGCCCATTCCACCCTCGACTCCCACAGTCAGTTCCCACCCTGTTGTCCATGTCCATGGGTCATTCTACATGTTTTTTAACTAGTCCCTGCCCCTTCTTTCCACCATTATCCCCCCTTCCCTGAATAGTTTTTTGTTAGTTTGGCCCACAGATGTTAACTGAGTGCTTTAGTTGTCTCTCTCCCCCACTCTTCAGCCCATTGTAATTTAATTTAGGACATTGAAGAATTTATCTCTTGTCAACCACTTTCAGGCTCTCCCAATGAAATCGATTCACTCAATGAACAATTACTGAGGGTTGAATGAGTTCAAGATGTTTGCCTCGTTCTGAATGTATGTGTCCCCTCAAATTCATATGTTGAAACCTAATGCCCAAGATGATTGGTATTAGGAGGTAGGGACCTTTGGGGGGTGATTAGATCATGTGGGTGGAGCCCTCCTAACTGGGACTCATACCCTTATAAAAGAGACTCCAGAAAGTTTTGGTCCGTGACAGCGACAAGCTAAACTTCAGGCCAGCCAGTTTACCAGAGAGAGAGCCAGAGAAGGGGCAGCTAAGAGAGCCCTCTTGGGATGAGAACAAACCTCAAGATTGGATTCAAAGACTACTCCTTAAAGGATCCTATTACCAGGACCCAAATGTATTTTTCTTGAATCCATCTGCCTGTGCACACTGGCCCAAAGAAATGCACAAGCAGGAGTGTGCAGCGTAGAAAAGATCAATAGTTTAGTATTGAATTGGCCAATAGGAAGGTGGGGAGCTTATGCCCTAAAGACCTGGCTCCCCAGTGGTGTGCATGTTACAGAATATATGGGGTGAAAGTACAAGGCACCACGGGTTGGGGGCGGGTGGCAAGGCTGTGCTGGGAGCTCATTGATCATAGGTAAGGGTAATAAATAATTTCTTTAGGTCTCAAGGCTGGTTCTGAGGTCTGCTCCTGTGTTCCTCTGTCTGGTCTCACAGGAAAGTAGCCGGGGCATTCTTCCATTTTGTGCCTCAGAAACAGAAGTTAGGTCGAAATGTTATCTTCAGCCTGCTAGAGGTTCAGACCTTGTGTGACCATGAGTCAGGTCCAGGCCGCTCTTTTTCTGCCTCCTGGGGGAGGCTAGAGCTCTGAAGGGTGCATATATAGAGAGAAGATTTTGAGAGCTAGGATTAAAAGCAACTTAATCAAAGCCATAAGGACCTTTGAAATGTAATTGAATTAGACTGGAGCAATTCTGCCCCAGGATATTGTCAAAGCAATGGAGCAGTCAGGGAGCAGTTACTGGAGCCTATAGCAGCTGGCTGTGACACCAGTAGAGGCAGACAGCTGGACAGAGAGATCCGAGAAAGAGCGGCAGGAGCCCTGCCAAAACTGCTGTCATCCAGGTGACTGCAGGTAGCCTGGGCTGTGTTTTCTGAGAGCTACTTAACAGGCCGCACACTCTGGGGGAAATGGACTTCACTAAAATAGTCCAGCCACCGTCATTCAACAAATAAACAACAAAGCAACAAGCCCCATGGGAAAGGGGGGAGCAATCAGTATTCAAAATTGAACAATAAATTATCTAAAATGTTCAGTTTTTAATAAAAATATTAGGAGCCATGAAAAGAAACAAGAAAGTTTAGTCCATACATAGTAAAAAAGAAAAAAGAAAAAAGAAAGCAGGCAATAGAATCAGATGGTCCAGATGGCAGACTTAACAGAAAAAGACTTAAAGCAGCCATTAAAAATCTATTCAAAGAGCCAAAGGAAATCAGGCTTGAAGATGTAAAGGACTGTACGATAACAATGGCTGACCAAATGCAGAATATAAACATAAAAACTAATATAGAACCAGAGAGGAATTGTAGAATTGAAAAGTAAACTGAAATGAAAAAGTCACTAGACTTTTCACTGAGCGTCTGCTATGTACGAAACACTTTTAGGTACTGGTGGCAGAGTAGTGAACAGACACACACCCATGCTCCTGTGTTTATATTTCACATAGTATAAGAGGTCTTAGCCAGGGAAATGTAGAAACAGGAGAAAAAGAAATAAGAATTATAAAGGAAAAAGCAAGCTATCATTATTCATAGCTGCTAATATCATCTATATATAAAACCTATAGGAATCTATAGAAAAATCATTACAATTAGTAGGAATTTAGGAAGGGCACTGGATATTGGATCAATATATAAAATTCAGTGGCATTTTATATATTGTAGTCAGGCAGTTAGAAAATGTAAGGAAGTGAAAGATACAAAATACAATAGCTACAGAAAAACAAAGGACATAGGAGTAAGTCTAACAAAGACATGTAAAAGTTTGTGGAGAGGGGGTGGGGTGAGTGGAGGTGGAAGAGTATATGAGGGGGATAAGTGGTAATGGAAACAATAGAATAAAAATTAATTTAAAAAGTTTATGGAAAAAATTATAAAACTTTAGTGAAGACACTAAAGATGACAAATGTATGGGTAGGAAGATTCAATATAATAAAGATGTTATTCTGTCCCAAATTGACTCATAAATTTAATGCAATCAATCAAAATCCAAGTGGCACTATCAGAGACACTTGACAAGTTGATTAAAAAATTTCTGTGATTGAAAGGAGGTGAAGGGATCAGTCAAAGAACGTATATGAAGGACCCATGGACATGGACTGAGGGGACTGATTATGGAAGTGGGGAGTGGGCTGGGTGGAAAGGGGGAAGGGGGAAAAAGTGGGACAACTGTAACAGCATAAACAATAAAATAAAATAAAATAAATTTCTATGAAAAAGCAAAAGTTTAAGAATAATGAAGTTATTCCTGAAAAAAAGATGAGAGAATTTTCTTTTCTTGATATTTTTAAAGTTGTAGTAATCAGAGTATGGTATTAGTGTGGCAAAATCTAAATCAACCTTAGGAAGTAGATGGAGATCTATAACCCCAGATACAGACTGAAGCTGGAGTGGGTCCTGGAGGCCTCTTCCCCTGCCAGGCTTAACCCTTTCATTTTTGGATTGTGGGGAGGTTTGAGGCCTTCAGGGGAGTGGCCTGGGTGGCCCAAGTGGTGGTGTTGAGGGTAGTAAGGAGGCTCAGGACAGTAACTATTAACTAACAATAATGGCGATGTTTGGGGATTTTAACAAGTACAGAGCCATAGAGTTGTGTACTGGCTTCAATTAGCCCTGCACGTTTGATGTGTGACAGAAGTGGTCACTGGGGAAAGGATGGACTGTACAATTACAGATGCTGGGAAACTACACATCCAGAAAACACATGAACATATATACATGGTGTATATATGCAAAAACATGAAATTGGATCCTTGACTCATACCATCCGCAGAAATCATTTTTAGGTGGATACAGAGGGTTAAAAGTGAAAGGCAATACTTTAAGACTCTGGGAATAAAATTGTGGCTGTGATGGAGTTGGCAGTTCAACAGAGATTGTGCAGCTTTTTCATAGATTGAAGTTGTTGTTGGGAAGAGGTTGCCCAGATAGGGACTACATTTCCCAGGTCTCTTTGCCTCTAAATGGTGTCACAGAAAGGAGTTCTGGACAATGGAATGTGGACTGAAATACAGCAGTGTACACAGTGCTTCTCACACTCTGCAGTAATGTACCATTTCTTCCCAATTTATCATGGATCAATACTTTTGTAAACTAAACTAAAAATTAAAAACCAGAAAAATTGAAATTTAAAAGTTCACACCAACACCCTGGCCAGGCAGCTCAGTTGGTTAGGGCATTGTCCTGATACGTCAAGTTTGCAGGTTCGATCCCCAGTCAGGGTACATAAAAGAAGCAAGCAATGAATGCATAAGTAAGTGGAACAACAAGTTGATGTTTCTCTCTTTCTTCCCCTTCCTCTTTCTCTCACACCAAATACAAGCCCATTTCTTATGATTAGATTCAATAAACATAAATTTACTTGGTCAAGTTGCTATTAGAAGTTTACAAACACTTACTTTTTCTATTTCTGTCCTAGTGGGTGGTGGAGATATAATAAACAGTTGTCAGACCTGCAGAGGTCAGCAGACTGCCCTATGAGTGCACACCATTTCCAGACATGGCCCATAAAAACCTCTCATGCAGTCTTTCACATTCTCTTTCCTCCCACGTGCACAGGCTAGCTGTCTATAATCAGGGCTGGCCTGGAGGCCAGCAGCGGAAGGTTGTAAGTCTTCATTCGTCTGGGTCCCCAGGTGACTTTTTGGAGCATAACCCTTCCCACCCCATCTTGCCGTTAAATGAAATTAACGTGAAAGAAAAATAAAATTCATTTGTGTTAAGCCACTGCACAGTCAAGATTTATTAGTTATACTATTGGCATTAGCTTAACTAATAATGTAATAGAGGGAAAATACTTGTGGCCCTAATATACAAAAGTCCTTATCAGAAAGGATTTAAAAATTGACTACACTAAAAATAAGATTTTCTGTACATCAAAAATCACCATAAACATAGTAAATAAAAACAAGTTACAAACTGGGAAAAGATGTTTGTAATACATAAAAGAAACATCAGCTTAGTTTTTAGAATATATAAGGTGATCTTACAAATCAATATGAAAAAGACAAACAACCCGATCAAATATGAACAAACTACGTAAACA
>VMDR010029891.1:0-12568 GCA_007922815.1 Macrotus californicus
GGGGGGTTGATATAGTAACAGAGGCACTCTGTAAGGTAGAGGCACTCAACTTCTATTTTCTTTGTTTTATTCAGTAAGAAAAACCACCTTGCAACGGGAAATCTGTAAAAAACAAACTTTTCAAAGAGAGAATCAAAAGTCCAAACTGCAAAACCTCTCTCATGATAAGCTTTGAGGAATGATAGAACACAGAATGCTAAAATACTGGAATTTATAATGACCTAATCTTCAAAGAAAGTGAAGCCTACAAACTGTAGCATAGCAAAATCTGACAGTGAACCTCAGGAAAAATTCTGCAGCGCACTGTCAGATAGATACATTGCAAACACGTGAAAGAAAATATGTTCACCAGAAGTGAGGATCACTGCCAAATTAACCTCAGATGCTTTGCAAAGGGATGGTGCTCAACCTTGGCTTGCACAACAGAATCACCTGAGGAGCCTGCTCTGGGGTTCACCCACAGCAATATTCAAAAAATTTCACAGGTAATTCCGTTGTGCAGTCAGAGTTGAGAACCTCTTTATAACAGGGACATCAAGACAATTACCATCGACTGGTCTGGTTTGGTTTCTGTAAAGAGACTGAGAAGGTGTCTCATGCTATCTTTATGAGGAAATGTGGGCTATAGCAGCGCTTCTTAAACTTCGGCATACAAACTGCGTCAACTAGAAATCTTGTTAAAATGTAGATTCTAATTCAGCAGGCTGGGAGTGGGGCTCGAGAACCTGCATTTTAAATAAGCCTCCAAGTGATGTGGCTGATCCTAGGATCAGTTGGAGTAGCAAGGACCTTGAGGATAATACAGTTGAAGAGTTAGTTTCACATTACTGACTACCACCCTCAAAGATTATGGAGCAATGTTACCGCCCACATTTTACTAAGGGCTATGTAGCTAACACCCCCCCCCCCTCCAGAGTACTACAGAGTAGGGGGAAAAGCTGTCCTGGGAGTTTACATGAAGGAGATCTGAAGTTTTTAGTTCACAAAAGCTAAATAAAAAGCCTGTTGGACCTGGCTGCCTATGAAACCTAGCACAGTCATACAGTGCTTTTTCAGACCAGTGTTTAATAAAAGTAGGTAACTGTTACACTGAGACCTTCTGTTCACACGGTATGTAGAGTATTTGAAATGTTTTTACAAACTCCAAAAGGACAGGGACAACCAGAAGAAAGTACCTAGAGTAATAACCAAGATATGAGAAGCCAGGAAACACCGTAAAAGAAATGGTGGAATGACCTGGAGATGTCCAGATTGCAGACAAGATTAAAAATGCACATGATTACCGTCTTCAAGTATTTACAGTTATAACATGAAAGAGCAAAACCATAGGGTTAAACTAGGGCCAATAGTTAAAGAAAGATGGAAGCATATAATTCCTTCTTTTAATACAATTTAATTCCTTCTTTTAATAGCCTAACTAGTGAAATTGTCCCAAAGCGGAGATGCCATCAGCATCTTGAAGTAAGCAAACTACCCGTTTCTGGAAATATTCAAGCAGAGGCTTTATGTTAAAAAGGGGATTCCTTATTAAGTAGGAGTTCGAACAGACTGTTTTAAAAAAAACCCTTTGGACTAAAATGCCATTAAGGATAGAGAAGTCTCTTGGTTTTCTATTCTGGGCCTATAGGTCATAGTAAGCTACATATTTCAATGACAGAATTTTGTTATGACACTTTCTTGACAAATCAATTCACTTATGTCGCCCCATCCCCTGCCAACAAACCTGCGCCTTACTATTGGGTTGGTCAAAAGGTCCATTATGTTTTTTTCTGTAAAATAAAAGACACATTTTTCATTTTCACCACTAACTTTATTGTTTTGGATATTTTGAGTATGTTGGCTCTCTCCAGCTATTGGCTTCTCACGGGTAGAGGCCAGGGGCGCTGCTAAACATCTTCCAATGCATGAGACAGCCCCACAGCAAAGAATTGTCTGGTCAAAATGTCAACAGTACAAGAAACTTTGCAAACCACTTCTGACACGTTCTATCAGTCACAGCACCTTCTCCATACCTTGAACAAATCTTCTTATTTTTTTACATTTTAGTTGCATTTTTACCTTTCTTGAAACAATAAAGCATAAACATGCCAAAAATGTTGTGTATTTTCTTCCATCTTCACTATTAAAGTGGCTGCACAAAAATTCATCAATTTGATTTAAAAAAAAAATGCACGCTGATATGACAGCTGTCACAACACAATCTAACAAAATTGTTTTGAATGAAGTTAAAGACGACTAAGCACTACCAGAGCCATCATACAGAAAAACTATACCAAGTTTTTGGCCAACCCAATGACCTTTACACTTCTACTGATGCTATTCCCTCAGCCCCTTCTTAGGCTCTCCCCATTTCATTCTCCCTTCAGTGCCTGATAAGTCTTTCCTATTTTTGAAATATTAATTTCATTAATATATCTTATTTATCCAACCTAACAAAAAACCATCATTTCAACATGCTATCAATATATAAATTAGTGAAGTATTTTACATTTTTTTTTTGATCCCAAGTCTCGGAAATCTGGTGTGTATTTTATCCTTACAGCACATCTCAAAACTGGATGCTGAATTAGCAGTGGCTAAAGTGAAATGCAGCTCTACTGGAACAACAAAGTTGTGTTTAATGGCAAAAAAAGTTTTATATTGCTTCAGTTTATTTCACTTGATTAAAATGAAAGGAAATTTAAAGTTCAGTTCCACAGCTACACTAGTGACATTTCAAGTGTCCAGTGGCCACATGTGCATTTTGAAAGATAAGGACATCCTGAACATAAGCAATGTCCTCAGATGCCTTGTAAAGTAATCTTACACATACCCAACGAGCCTGGTCTCATTTTAAGCAGTTCTTTTACTACTTAAGTGGCATATAATGGAAAAAATGTAATAGCTCTAAACCACAAGTTCAGCCCCTGGTAGATGTAATGTCACTGGTGTTTGTTAAGTGAAAAGGAAAACTAAAGTGTTAAAAGGTTAAAGCATCGTGCCAAAGATGTCGGGGGACCACAGTCTAAATGATTGAATACATCTCTCTCCATTTTGGTGTGAAAACATTTAGTGAAGAATGATGTTAACAAAATCAGTCTCCAGAGTCTACTCTGATCAACAACATTGTGGTCCATTTCCTGTTTAACTAGAGAGAGGTTAAAAGAATCCCCACACACCCTTGGGCTCCTATCATCATAAAAGAGAGGAATTTAAATCTAGTTATCATCTTACTCTGTTATGATATTGATGTGCATGAAATTTGACTTGTGTATACAATCAGCATTAGCCACTTTTACACTTAAACATTTCTATGAACAACTTACCAATACAACAATTTAAGAGGAAAAATATATAAATGTTAAGCCATTTAGCTCTTCCCGCTAGTAATAAGTAATACCCACCACTCTATTGACACAGCCCCCTCACCTATACCTGTATTTCATTTAACCTTCACAACATTCCTATGAAGTAGGTCTTATTACTGCTATTTTACGGATAAGAAACAGAAGCAGAGAGAGAGGAAGTGATTTACCAAAGGCCATGTGGCTAGTAAGTGGAAAGAGCCAGTAATTAAATCCAGGTGTCCTGATTCCATATTCAGTCAACTTTCCACTAAATGGACAACTGCCTCCCAGTATATCCCAAGACTATATATACACTTGAAAATACATTCCGCCTACCCCAATAGGCATTTCTAAAATACTCAATCTCCCCATGAGCTTTTGATACCAGGTTCACTCATGGTATAAAAATTTCTAAAACGACAAACACCTTTATAAGCAGTATAAACCTAGCAGGACTTACGTTTAAATCAGTCAACTTTCAGTATACCTGTTTTAAATACAGCTGCCCCTTGGATAAAAGCATATTTTATTAACCATATCTCTGTCAGCATACTTTGTGCCAACATACACAAATCCACTCCTGGAAACAAACAGTCAAATTAGAAATTTGGCCTAGTCACCTCAAAAACTACTGGCACTAAATGTATGATTGTGTCAGGTAAATTTAATTCTGAGAAGAAAAAGCCAGGAAGAAAACCAAGGCTGAGATTTATTCATTGTAATTAGGGACTTTAAAACAGAATTCATTCACCTTGAGAATGTTAAAGCACTGTTAGCGATCTCCATTGCTCCTACAATTATGATCATATATTAATACAATTATTATCATATATTAACATAAATCACACAGACTACTATGTTTCTGACCACTGCTAAGAAGTACTTCATTCCATTCTCCTAATCCATGTACACCAATGTTTAAAAAATGTAATTCTTTATGTTAGGGTGACAAGCCACTTAAAACATTTTGATCAGTACTAATAGGTCAGGTGACCTGGTGCTAAGCATAAGCACACACATTATATTCAATGGACATACTGCATCACAGTGCCCAGTCAAGGAGACTTAAGGGACAAACTATACTAATAAGAAAAAAACAGACTTCACAAAACTGAATTCTGAAATTCAAATGCTTGCTTGAGTATGAATTTAAAAATAAGCCACATCTATTAAGTCTGGAAGAAATAATGATTTTTCCAAACAAAAGGGAGGGAGGAATCAAGGTAACCTCATATTGACCAACTACTAAAGTATGTTGAGCGTTTTCACTTTTTGCGTGTGTTCATACAAGCTCTAAACTCAATAGCGTTCTCAAGCAGAATACGCTAATTACAAAAAAAGTACCTTCCACTTCTGTGAATCCATGACTATGAGGAAGACAGTAAGAAACATGAAGAACTAGGGCCTAAGCTTAAAAGCTGCGCCGCCATTTCACTCCGGTACTTCTATCTCCCATTTTGTGACTATCTTATCTTTGTGGAAATATGTACGAAGCATTCCTCTTTTAAAAACAGTGCAGGGTTGATGGCGCACCGTCTTTACTTATCGTGTGATACCTCTTACCACCCACACAATTTGTTGATTCTTTCCAATATTGGCCTATCAGAGGTTGCTACCAAGGGCTCCAGCACTGCTTGATACTATAGCAATCCGAGATTATAAAATATTATTTGTATGGCAATGTTAGCTTCACCTCACTTATATTCTACTTCTATCCCTGGAGAAGAACAATCCCGCGACAGGACTCAGAAATGCCCTTCATGTGTCCAATCTCTTTGCAAGAAGTCTACTGACTTGCAGCTCACCAACAATTCTGACAACCATAACCCTCTGGAACAGCTGGATCAAAAGGAAGTCAAGTCAAAGGACGGAGACCAAGCCAAATGCTGCCAATTCACAGGGTCAAGTTAGTTTTAAAAGGAAGCCGTTATGATGACATTTCAATTCACTCAAGTACTTTTAGACAAAGAATTCAATCTTCGATTACCCGTTCCACTAAGTCACTAAATTAGAATTCGGTCTCACCCATACAAACTCAATTCTGACTTGCTTCTCCATTACAGTGGAATCTCGGTTCTTGAACTTAATTGGTTCTGGAAAACCGCTGGAGAAGTCATTTGTCTGTCACCTGAGTGATACGTGACTCACCATACAGGTTTCAGCATGAAAAGGTTATCGGGTAGAGTCAAGACTCCAAGTTTTGTTAGACAACCGAGACATTTTTTTCATGGACTTGGTTGAAGAACTAAATCATCCGAGAACCAAGACATTTGAGAATCGAGGTTTGACTGTACTCGCAAGAAGTAAAAAAGGCAAGATGCAAAGCTCAGGAGGAGGTTCATGTACTTATAAAAAGTTACTAATGTAAAATCACTGATTACTAGCAATTTTGGTGATAATTGGTAAATCAAGAACTATTTTCAAGGACATGAATTTTCTATCCAAAATTAACTTTTTAGAAGAGTGAAGCCAATTTTTAAAATTTAAATCACTTGACCAAAAAAGAAAATATTATCTACACAAACAACTGTTATATTATTTGAGGAAATCAATTTTGTGTTACAGAATCAAACATGCTGACAACTGTACTTCCTGCACCAGTGTTTCTAAATGGAAAAGATGACAAAGGTGACTCTATATCCCCACAGTTTGTACAGCAGCAGTCTCCACCTGTTGTCCTGTCGTACTTAACAAGGTCCTCTTTCACTCTCAAAAGTGACCCAATTTGGATAAATTATATGGTTACCTTAGATGCAACTGACACTAACGGTAACTTTGGTCAATAAAAAATGAAAACTGTAATCAAGTTAACTCCTTTCTTCCTACAGGCAAGGGGAGAGCAAGAGGAAAGAGACTACTTTTCATTCCAGAAAAGGTTATAAACATTGAACACAATATCCCCTTTCCCCTACAGAAAATTCATTGCCATGCAAATGTAACAGAAGCCCAACCTGTAGCCAGGAAATTATTGCAAGAGGTCCACAAATCCATACACACACCACACACTGTCTCCCGCTATTTGTCTCAACACATGTAGGTGCTATTATGACTTAATGAAATTAAAATCTTGAGTTGGAGAACTAAAACACAAGAAAATCTACATCTAAAATCAACTATACATATTTCAGAAATAAAACCACAAGTTCATAAATATATTTCTAAATTGTTCAGAACTGCTAAGACTTTTTTTATCTAGTAGGTATTTCTTTTGATAAAAAGAAAAATGGCTGCTGGACTTTCTGGGAAACTTCCATATTCAAGGATGAGATAAAATAAGACAAAGAGGTAAAATTGTTGTTTTTTTTTTTTTTTTGGACACTGCTTATCAAAACTTCAAGGGATTATGTAAACGAGCTCCTTCTGAAATCTTTTGTGGCATATAGAAATGTTAAGGAATTATACTGACAAAAGAAAAACATGTCCCAGGCCAAGACAGTGGCCCAAAACTCTAGCACCTCATTGGTCTGGGTTTGACAGGACTTTTCACATTGTAATTTGTAACTTACGAGAACAGGAGCCTGGTCAGTGACTTGCTCTGTTTCCCAATCCACTAGGGCTATGGAAAAAGTAACATACACATTATTATTCCATTTGACCTACTGTCATTTAGGGCTTTCACTACATGGTCATTAACCTGAAAGAATATATCCAAACAGCCCAACATTTCTAGATGTCATTTTATAATGAAGACAGTTCATAAAGTCACTGCTGATTCTACATTGTTTATCAAATTATACAGTAACAGCTGAAACAGGAACCATGACAGACAAAAAAAGAGGAGGGGATAATTGCTAAATATGTCTCACCTGCTTCATAAAAGCAGCTTCCCTTTAAAAGTGTGAAGTTCTTGATGCAACATAACCTACAGATTTTTTTTATTACAACTTTTCATTTTCTTTGTACTTCTGATCTAATAGAGAGCAATTAAGTTCGCAGGCATCAAAGTTTAGTGACTGCAGGCATTAGACAGACTTGGGTTAACATGGGGGCTCTACCACTTATTGGCTATTTAATTAAGGACACATTTCTTAATAATCTCTTTCCAGAGCCTTCAGTCATCTCTGCAAAATAGTTAACATCCTCAGGAAGCTTTGCTGCGATGATTATAAAATCACACATCTGAAGCACAGGACCTACCTAGCACATAAGCATTCAACACACAAGTTAGTTATGAACTGAGGCTAACTACTCATCCCAGTTTGGCTGGGACAATTCTGTTTGTGCCTGTTGTCCAGGCATAATTATTAATAATACCCTTTTTGCTCTTAAAAACATCCTGGCTAGGGCAATAAATTATGTGGCTACTTTAATGATGAGGATGATGATGAAAAGAGTTAATGCCAATTCGAGTATTTACAGATCAATGATGACTTTTTGGATCTTGAAGGAGAAAAAATAGAACACACAAAATCATGTAAGATTATATTCCTGTAAGAAAGTCTACTGACATTTTACTCAGCTATCCAATGAACGCATGAACAGTATTTATTTATACCCACCCCATTCCAACAATGATGTAAGCCAGAAAGTTTCTACTTTGTTCATTCTGTTCTACGTAAGTACTGGTGAACTTCAGACATTATTTTAAAGGAGGAAAACTCACAGATAAAGCACTAGTGAGTTCCAGCTACTCAGAAACACTACCCTTTGAATCACTAGTGCAAAATACACATTCTCATCATGAAGCATGCCCAACAGCAACTAACATGTATCAAATAAGCCCATCCAATTACAGGGCCTGCAAAACAGAGTATTTTAAAACATGCATTCTATACATAAATCATCAGGAGACGCAACAAAAAAATAAATTACCTGACTGTTATGACATAGTATTGTAATACAATAAACTGGATTTTAGTTTTCTTCACTCTCTGCTCTAGAAAAAAAAAGAATCCATTATTCTTCCTCTTTAATAAGATATTTTCTTTGAAATAGACACATCTTAACAAATACACATCCTACATACTTTAGTCATACACACACATGCACACCACTACCCAGTCTAATTCATTATTAGTATTAAGATATTTGGGGAGATTAAGGTCAGAAGGAACCAGGAATCTTATATGTGAGATACAAGATTTCCAATCTAACTTTTAATGTAAGCTTGCTGAAAAATAGGCTTTAGCTGATCAGATCAGTAATTATTTTCAGATTCAGAGAGTTACTTTAAAGGACTTATTTGGCACATTACAGTTACCTCAGTAAAGTAGTCCTAGCAGTGGCCTGGCCTAAGGCAGAAGCTAAAAAGTATGAGAGATCATCAGGATGAAGTATTTTCCACTCAGTGCAGTGGGTCCTAAAATCATATTACAAAAAGTGTTTAGAATGGTCTTCCTGGATACTTTTCTTTTACAATTTCGAAAACTGACTTTTGTTTTGGTCGTGGGGGGACTATACTTGTGCCGGCCTGTTCTCAAGAAATCCTGGATGGACATAATGTACCTGATAGGATGATAAGAGTAGTCATTTTGTCCTCAATCACGAAGAGTCAAGGAAAGTATTACTGGTAGTGCGTCTATTTCTCCCTTCAATCACCCAAAGACATTGCGGTTAATTGTCATTCAGGAAATGCAGGCTACTTATTTCCAAGAAAAAATTATCGTGGGGCTTTGGAAATAGTGGATGACAACCTGATACAAATGCTTCCAGTTGCCCCCAAACGAAAGACTGACCTAATTAACAAGACTGCTAGGCCTCAGATTCCCGGACTAACCTGTGGAATAAGTATGGTGAAACTGTCTAGGGAAGGAACGTGGCTGTCTCCTCCATCTTGAAATTAATCAGCATAAGGGAAAAAGGGACTGAGTGTTCAGGAAGCAGAAGCCCAACCGGTTAATACTAGTTACTAAAGCTAGGGCGTACGTGGCAGGTACCGCCCGCAGAAGCCAAGACCCTTAGGCATTTTTCGAGGGGGGAGGGGTTGGCTGATGGAAGGGAAATTAACTTGAAAAGCATTTGGCCCAATTCCCACCCTTTCCAAGGGAAAAACAGCAAACACGCAATGGCTTTTCCCTCCTTTTTTGAGGGCAGGGGGATATTTGCACTGATGTCCGGGAAAGGATATCCTAGGGTTTTTCGAGCGAGGGAGTAAACCACATTTGCCTCAGATCCTCTGGGAAGATGTCATCATGGCCCCAGGGGGCGCCTAATTGATAGTGCCCTGCAGAAGTGCTCAAAATGGGGTTTGGCAAAACCTGGGAAATCTGAAGGCCCCAGAGTTCCCCACATCTGACTTACGGCAGTCTCCTTTTTCCTTATGCCCAAACCGAAGCCCACCGTGTAAAAGGGGCGGGGAGAAGCGAGGGAAACCTCCAAAGAACCAAGGAGAGAAAATCCTGAAACGATTGCAGATTCTCACGCCTGGGGCCAACACTCCAAAGCCGCGTCCCCCAAATTCTTGAGGCTCTGGAGGGCCCGGGCTGCGGCGAGCGCGGCCAAGGAGGGGAAGTACTTACCCAGCACCATCCCCTTCGGAAAGCCTGCCGACTCTACACCCAACTAAAATGGCAGCGGCGACTACGCCACGGAGCCCCCTCACCAACCGGCGTGGGGTCCGGAAACAGCGCGGAGCCTCCGCCACGACAGGCCACTCGGGCCATTTTGAGCGAGAGCGGTGGCCAGCTCTTCGCTGTCTTCCCCCCGCTCTCCATCCATTTCTCACCGGGTCCCCGCAAGGCTTCACTTACTCGGTTTTAGTTGTCCGGATCCGACTGATCGGACTGCTCCGAAGGGCCGCCGCCGCTGAGGCTCCTCCGCGCCTCTCCAGCTGCCGCTCTGAAGCCCGCCTCCGATGAGTCGCTGGTTGAGACCCGCCTCTACCCCAGCGCCTGCTCGGGAAACGTTGCTCAGGCAGCCATTATCTCCCCCATTGTTACCAAGCAGCGACAGGAAACTACTGCCCACAACAGGAAGTGATGATGCCCCGGCCCGGCCCCGCGGCCCCCCCCACCAGCCTATTAGCCAATCCCAGGCGATTCCACGAAAAGGCTTGGCGGGAGGAGGAGGGGGTCCGCCGACGACGCGGCAAGGCGGGCCGCGGTCTGGAAAAGGAAAGCTGCTGGGACGCCCACCGAGTGACAGGCCCCACCTTCTTCCGCCATTTTGAATTGTGGCGAGAATTCGCGTTCTGAGGATTGTGGGAACCTTTGCTTTCCCATTTTGAAAACTGAAGCACGTCACTTTCAGGCTCCTTGAAGCCTTTTTTTTCCCAGAAGGCTAGAAACGTGGTGTTAGAGTAACCTGAGGCCGCTTCACACAACGAGTCCACATTAGTGCATACACTATCCCACCATTCTCTCTCTATATATACACATATACATTTATGTGTATATGTGTATGTATGTATATGCGTGTGCATATGTATAGAGAGAGAGAGAGAAAGAGAGCGCCAACTGTATCTCAGGCACTGTTGTAGATCTAGTGTTGGGGATACGGCGAAAATTAAAACACACCAAAATAACAGTTCTCATGGATAATTATATATACATACATATGTATATAAATACAATTCTATGTATTTTGAGAGAGAATAAAGCAGGGGAAGGGGGTGAGGAAGTGCCACGAATTGCAGTTTCAAAGAGTGGTCAGAGATGGGCTCTCATACATTTCTGAAATACTTGAAAAGGGCGAGGATTGCGAAAACACGATAACGTTGGAATTTCTCAAAGGGCAGTTAAGGAAGGCCTTCCTTTGAAGGTAATGCCTGTAGGCAACTAGGGAATAAGTCACACAGAATCTAACTCTTGTTCCCACAGTTAAAGAAAAACAACCCAAGTTTTTAGGGTGATTCCACGTTTCTTTTCCATTTTTGTTTTGTGCGTTTTCAAGTAACACTCCAGCTACACTGGTTTCCTTAACAATTTTTCCAAGAAACCAAACTTGTTCCCACCTATACCATTTGACGCAGGCTGGGACATTTTCCTTCTTATCTTTCCGTTCATCATACAAGCCTCTTCTCAACTGTCCTTTTCCCAGAGAACACTGCCCTAACCACCATATTTAAAATAACAATGTTCCCATGTCCTTAACTGCTTAACTTACTTAAAAGCACTTACTTTTACAATATATTCTTTGCTTACCCCAACCTTTAAGAGCAGTAAACCTCTTTGTTTTGTTCACTGTTATATTCTCAGCCAGTTCATAGTAGGCCCTCAATTTTTTTTTTTTTTTTTTTTGAGAGAATGCTCCCTCAGCGTGACGGCCATTTCATCAGCCTGGAATATAAATTGTTCAGTTCAAGCAGTTTCCCCAGTTTCCCTCACAGACTCTTCCTTGCTCAACTTCTCAGCAGGCTTGATCTTATCATTTTTGACAGTATGTGTATATGATTTAGGTGCTGTGTCTCTACTCAGTTTTCGTTTTATATCATACAATCATGTACTAGAACTTTTACCTAGTGTTTGGTTGGAGTCACTCAAGAAACCAGACAGTCGCAGCAAGCTAAGTAGCAGGATTTAGTAGCGGAGAATAAGAGGGAAAAGTGGAAGCCAACCTAAGGAGGTTAAGACTCGTGGGGGAAAGTGGAACCAACCAAGGGAGGTTAGGACTCTCGGTTGTTCTTAGGGCAGGGTTTTTAAGTGCAAAACCCAGCGAAGGGTAACTGCTTGGGGTGTCAGAACCTGATTGGCCAGAGCTGGTTGCCAGGTGTCATTTCTGCTGACCACTGTTCTTCATACATCTTGTCAGGCTCAAGTTAAAGCTCCATCCCGTTATTCGGGATAGGCCTGCCCCAGACCCCATCTTAGAGGGGCATCTGTTTGTCCTGGGTAGGGTCAGCAGGCAGTTTCCCAGGCTACAGTTTCCCAGGGTACAGTTTTCCCACCAGGTGATTTTCCATTCCTCCTAGGCTTACCTAGGTCTGTCACCTGGATGTGTAAAAGGAATTCTTCAGTGACTTGCAATGCTATTAAGCCTGATATTGAGCTTATGCTAATAACATTACCCACTCCTTAACATATTCTTAAGGCAAACGTGGCTTAATGTAAAATATAAAATCACAAAAGAGGTAGAAGAAAATATAAGTGAATATGTCTACAGCCTTGAGGATGTTGTAGAAGGACTCTTTAAACATGACACAAAATCCATAAATGGAAATAGTGTTAAATATGATCTCATAAATAAAAGTAAAGCTTTTGAATGTCAAAACACAAGGTTAGTAAAATTAAAAGACAAATGACAAACTGAAAAAAATAATTTCACAATGACACATGACAGCTAAGGGGTAATACTAGTTTATAATA
>VMDR010029892.1:0-12563 GCA_007922815.1 Macrotus californicus
CCCAGGTGGGAGGGCTTATGTACGCTCTAGGACCCTGTGGGTCTCTCCAACGAGTTCTCCTGTGAGTCTGGGAGTGCCACTGCCTCCACGCCCACAGGAGCTTTCAATCAGAGGCTCTGGGGCTTTGTTTCCCCGAGCTGGAACTCTGGGTTGCAGGGTCTGTCTCGCTCTCCAGTTGTTCCTCCCGGTTTATCCGCACCAGGGAGTGGGACTCCCGGTCCGCAGCTGCCAACTCTCCTGCTTTCTGCGCCCTTCCCCGGTCCGCAGCTGCCAGCTCTCCCAGCCAGCCTCGCCTTTCCCCGGTCTGCCAGCCGCCGCCCCGCGCGCGTCCTCTCCGGCCCGTCTCGCCCCTCCTACCTGTATGGATGAAAGTTTCTCCTTTAGTTTCTTGGTTGTCGGACTTCCATACAGTTTGATTTTCTGTCAGTTCTGGTTGTTTTTTGTTTTAAAATTTGTTGTTGTCCTTTTGGTTGTACGAGGAGGCACAGTGTGTCTACCTATGCCTCCATCTTTGATCCTGAATCAAAGTAGGCCTTTTTAATACAACTTTTGTAGAGAAGGAAACCAAAGTGCAGAAAAGTCAGGTAACTTATCTGCAGGCACAAAGTAAGCAGAGCCAAAGAGTAGAAACAGCATTAGGAGCCAGACTTAGTCAAGTCTGGGTCCATGCTGCTTCGAACTCCTCCATGATGCCTTGCCCCTACCCTGCTCCTGTGCATCAGACTCTGAATCGAACAGTGGCCTTTACCTCTATTCCTTGTAGCACTCATCCTGGCCCTGGCCATGGGAAAAATTGGGGGCTAGGATATTGCTCATGGTCCCTCTTCTTAACTTAATTATTATATCACCTAGTTATTAGACATAAAGTAAAAGTAGACTTTTCATTCATTTATTAAAAACTTGTGGGATATCCACTGTGTGCATAAAGAAGTCTCATATGCCTTTTGATAAGCTAGTGGAGGAAAGAAAAGGGGAGGGATTAGTACAATTCAAATGATAGGCAACGTGGTAGAACTTCACAGAAGGTCCTTTAACTCAGCTTCCTCAGAAGCCTAATTGCAAGAAACAAAATTGCAATGTAGGCTTCTGAGGAAGCTGAGTTAAAGGATTTTTGAGCTAACACAGTAATAACATGTGCAAAAAAATCCAAAGAAACATTAGGTATAACTAAATAACTGTGTGTGTATCTGTAGTAGGAAGTAGTATGGGCTGAATTTTGTCCCCCCAAACCTCAGATGTTGAAATCTTAACCATCAGCCTCTCAGAATGAGATTGTATTTGAACATAGGATCTTTAAAAGGAATTATAGAATTAAGGTTAAGTGAGGTCATTAGGGTAGGCCCTAATTCAATACGATTATCCTTAAAGGAAGTTAGGACACAGACAAACAATGAAGAAAGACCACAGGGAGAATAGGATCATCTATAAGCCAAGAAGAGAGTCCTCAGAAGGAACCAATCATGCTGACACTTTGATCTTGGACTTCTGGTGGACAGAACTGTGAAGAAATAAATATCTATTATTTAAATCACCCAGCCTTGACACCGTGTTTGGCAGTCCTAGCAAACTAATACAGGGGATGAGGCTGAAAGGGTAGGCAAGGGCTTGATTAGGAAGGTCCTTATCTGGCCATGTTTAGGACTTTATGCTTCTATTCAGAAGACAATGGGGAGCTACTAAAAGATGTAAATCAAGGACTGATGTAATAAAATTCATGTTTTAGAAATGTTTAAACTTTGTCCTCTATAGGTCCACTTATGTCCCTATCAAGCTCGCCATAATGAAAGTAAAGGGCTGAAGAAGGAATGGAAGTAATTGTTCAGTGACTGGTTCCTACATATCTGATTAGGCTTCAAGCTGCATTCTCTGACTATCTCATCTGTGGCTTATCCTTGTTTACAAACTTTTTTCCCAGAATAACCCCTGAGTCCATAATTCAGACTCTTCTTCCAGGTCATGAGTCATGCCAGTCTCACCAAATCTCATCATCACCCACGACCCAGCATGACATTTAAGGAATATTGGAAAGACTTAAAGAGGTTGTAAAATGTAAGTACTGTAATAGAGCCCCACTCCTGAGCCTTAACTGTTATTCAAACTCATCTGGGCATAGCTGACATTGTGGGTGATGCCTGTGGGGTGCCCAAGGGGACAAACAGTCTGGAAACATTGGTCTCTGCAATCAATCTCTCATTTAACCTTTTGGATGTGTGCAGGGTAAATGGAGCAAAACTGAAGAAACTGGTTTCATGGTAAATTCTGGTGAGAGATAGAGTGGTTGCATGTGACTGGGTGGTTAGCAAAGGTCTTTTCCCCTGTGCTTTACCTATCACATGGCAGAGGAGATGTGAGGGTCTTGCTATTTGGGGAGCATGGGGAGATAACAATGTTGATGTGGAAATGAGAGTTCTCACAAGAAGGAGGTAGGCCATAAGAGAACCATCTATAAGCACACGAAGCATCCTCTCCTCCCACCCTCATTGCTAGGGACCACCCATGACATTTAAGGTAGTTATGGAGCTGGGAGGGGTTAAGTCATTGTGTGGGGCAGGTTGTCAAGAGCCAGTGAGGAGGTCTGGCCCAGGGAAACTTGGCTTTACCAGGCTAAGGAATTACTGAGGTAATCACGGAATATCATTCACCATGCTGAGGCTGTTTCATTCCTATTCCTGTTTAGTGTGCCAGTGCTCCTGTAGCATGTCATATATCAAACTATTGCATCTCTTCTTCATATTCTCGGAGGAAATAAGGATGACAGTAAGAATGAGTTTTACCCTCTATATATAATATGTATTCCTCATATTTTCTTAAGTTTTGTGACTTTATAAAATGGCTTGGTAATTAATAACAGCTTTATTTTTTAAATTATGACAGTAGGAACAAGGTGCTGCTATTTTCTCATAAAAATTATCTTTGTGACATTTGATATTATCTCACTGAGAGAAAGCAGTAAAGATTCATTGCTGCATTCAAAAACTCTTGGGCCCTATACTCAATAGATATGACAAATTGGGTAGAGTAGGCTTTTTTTTATGGTGGTTGGGAGAGTGGATGGTGAGGTATGAAGGAATTTTTTATAGCTAAAAAATAAATAATAAACCTCCTCTCCAGATTATAAGCAATTCTCATCTGCTCTCCTTCCTATAGCTGAATTCACCATGGATCCCATACTTAAAAATAAAGACCATCACAGTTTCTGAATTAACCATGACTATGAAAATATACCAGCAAGTTTTAGCCCTACTGCTTAATTAGCCTTAGTAACGGTATGGCAAATTATATTTTCTAAAATAGTCATTGGCAACATTTCTGGCCTCACATGCTCTCCTAGAAACTTTCTACTCTACCACCAAGAGGTAGAGTCTATTTCCCTTCCTCTTTAAGTTGGGCCAGCCTTTGTGTAATAAATAGAACACAGCAGAAGTTAACTCTGTGACTTCTGAGGTTGTCTCGTCAAAGGCCATACAACTTTTGCCTGCTTCTCTCTGCTTTATCATGCTTACCCTTTGGGAACAGGTCATCATGTTGTCAGGAATCTCAGGTCCAATGGAGAGGCCATGCATAGGTGTTCCAGTCTTAGCCCCAGCTGCGGTCGAAAGTGATATGTCAGCATCAACTGCCAGACATGTGAGTGAACAGCCTTCAGATGATTCTAGCCCTCAATCTTCAGTCTGACTTTAGTGAAGCAGAGCTATTTTCACCGACCCCTTCCCAAATTGCAGATTCATGAACAAATTAAAATCTTTCATTGTTTTGGAGTGGCTGTTACACAGCAATAAGTACTAGAACAAATGGGCTTGTTGTTGACAAGACATGGTCTGCACTGTGCTGGGGATGAGTGTACACTGTTCTTGTATTGAGAACATTGAGTTGTGACATTTTGCAGTTATCTTTGAAGCTAGAATTACTTAGTGGGCATGAGGGCAGGCTTTGGAAGCAGGAGAATGTGGGTTCATGTCCCAGCACTGCCTCCTACAATCAGCTGAGTAACCTCTGGCTAATAACTGAACACCACTGTAAAGAGGGGAATTTTTATGTACCTCATCAAGCTGTTGTGGGGACTAATTGAGAGACTTGAAGCACTTAGTAAAAACTGGCATACACTCCATTAGGAACTAAGAGCTCTGAGTCAGTAGAGTCCAAGTTTTAAGGGACAGGAAGCAATACTTTGGAGAGCAGGTTATTAAAAACAGTAATGAGAAGAATCTCTTCTACTCCCATTCTTTGGTTCCTGAACTTTTAGTAATTTGGCTATGGGATTAAAAAGTACTATACTCTAGCCATTGGCTCAGAATAGATGAGATCTGTCCAGAAGGTATCCAGCCATGTAATATGAAAAATAAGACATTTATTGAAGAAGATACAAGATACAAGAAACATTGTACACAGGAAAATGACCCTTCAGTCCCCTTCAAAGTAGGCACCTTGGGACCTCACACAGTTTTCCCAATCACCATCAGCTGCCCTGCCATATTTTCCTGAATCTCATCAATGGTCTAAAATCTCTTCCCTTCCAAAGGTGATTTTTGTTTTCAGCGAAGCCAGATGTCGCAGGACACCAAATCAGGGCTATAGGGTCAGAGTCACCTAAGGGATTTGATATTTCACCAAAAAACTCTGCACAAGACATGATGCATGAGCTGGAGCATTGTTGTGATGAAGCTGCCAATCACCAGTGCCCATAGCTGCTGCCTTCTGAATAATCTGAAGTTTCCACAGAGGAATGTTCAAGCTTAATGCAAAATTTGATGCAGGGTCATTGCTGTATTCACTCAGTCATTTTGAATGTGACAGCCACACAGTATACATGCTCACTCAGTGGTTTCTACTGCCCACTGACTAGTACAGTGAGGTTGTCATTGTTCACACATGCACATTCCAGTCCACTCTCCTTGGCTGTCAGGTTACATCAGTGTCACACAAAGCATTCTCGTTATATTAACAATGGTGGACTTCCCCCTACAGATCGTGTATATACCACTTCCACTTAATAACAGAGTATCAATTTCCACATATTCATTATGGTCTGGTGAATTAGGTATTACTTAGTTTGTGATGGGTAGCTCAGATTCTATGACCATCTAGTATCCCATGGTCAGACGTGAGGTCTTTATCTGGGCCCAGCAGCAAGCAGGAGCCACAGGTCCACACAACATTTCTGTTTGCACAGACTTCAGACCATTATATCAGCTGGGTTGAATGCCTGAGTGACAGAGCAGTTTGCAGTACAACCTGGTCCTGTGGCAGACCTTCTTTTGCTACTGGTCCCACCGAACTGTCAGTTACTCAGCAAATGGCAGCAGCACACTCATATTATTATATATTGTTTCCAAAATTCAAATGACAGTTGAGCCTCTTTCTTAATGGTAGGAAACTTGTCCTTCACTTTGGAAGGAGTATTCCAACAAACTCCAGACGCATGAACCCTTAGAAACTTTTCTAAAGAGAGACCCCTGTTTTTTTCATGGTCTCATTTACACTTCCAGGAGACTTGTCATGAACTGTTCCTCAGGTTGAGTTAGAATAATGAACGAACTGTGGGCTGTCAGGAGGATCCAGCTTCTCCACACTTCGTTATGACTCAGAGAGGGAGAGTTGATATGGCCTTCTCCCTCTCCTGTGAGAGAGGTCCTGGTGGTCCTTGATGTTAATATGGAGGAAAAAAATCACTTAACTGATCAATACACATAGCAGCTGTCCAGGGCTGTATAATTTGCTTCAATAAACATACTGCATCTGGAGCAGCAGCTGTGAAGTGAAATCACCACCTAACTGGATTTATGATACTCCACTGCCATTCTCTGTCATCCACCTGCCAAACAGGACAGTTAAGTGAGGATAGGAGCCATTACCCCTAAACTCTTAAGTGTTTAATGAGGGCATTAATCTCTCTAGTACCCCTGCACATGAAACCCTGACTCTGGTTTACATGCTGATAAAATGGGGAAGTTTCTAAACAATGTGATAATTTTGCCATTTCTTTATTCCAAGTCTGTAATTAGGAGTGAGGAAATAACCACAAAGTGATTAGACCCACAGTGAAACGGAGTACAGTCCAAGTCCATTTAGCAGCTGATTTCCACAAACCCTCACCAAGACCTTAGAATCCATGTCAACACATATTTTCTAAGTTTTCACTGTTTTAAATTAATAATTTTCTTTTTTTAAATTACTTTATTGTTGTTCAATTACAGTTTGCATTCCCCCCCCCTCCCCCACCCCAGCCAATCCCACCCCCCTCCCCCGCTCCCACCCTCCCCCTTGGTTATGTCCATGTGTCCTTTATAGTGTTTCCTGGAAACCCTTCCCCGCACTGTTCCCTCCCCCTTCCCCTCTGGCTATTGTTAGATTGTTCTTAATTTCAATGTCTCTGGTTGTATTTTGTTTGCTGTTTTCTTTTGTTGATTATGTTCCAGTTAAAGGTGAGATCATGTGGTATTTCACCCTCACTGCCTGGCTTAATTTTCTACTGTTTAATTTAAACTCAACACTATCCTTGTTAAAGTTAGTTTTTTTCCCCTAGCTATTTTCTGGACTGTGGCTCTGGTTATGGATCTAGAAGTAATTAAGGGTAGTGGACTGGATCTGGGGAACAATGAGCATCTTCTTGCAAGTTACCTTCTTCAAGTGGCTTTAATAGAGGGTGAAGAGTTTCTTCTACTGGCAAGAGGTGCTGTGCACATTAGTGAGTTCGTGGTTCTCAGATTTTACCCAACTGCTCCTCCATTCTAATTCTAAGGTTCTCCCTCCATACCAATTAAGGACTTAAATTTCACATGAGAGATTTGTAAAATATATGAATGCTACTTCTGTGGTATTTTGCAAACTATAAAAACAAATTCTGAGTTTTTCAGAATTTCAGGTCTCAGCCCTACTGATGGAAATTTTAAGCTTTGATCTTGCTATTTTCTTTGTGGAAGCTCTCTGAAGCAGTCAGAACTAGTCAAGTCATCTCACCATCCTGTGTCATCGCTAGCACTGTGATGGTCTGGTTCGGTGTCCACTTGCTTTCCCAAGCCCTGTCTTCTACATGCATTCTCTCCCAGCTTTCAACAGATTATACTTACAGTAACTGAAAATTAAACCCACCATGGGCTATCAGCATCATATTTTCCACTGATATTGAGTTCATCATTTTGTTCAAGTCCATTCACATTCTTATTTTTTATATTTTTCTTGAGATACTTTCACTTGTACCAACTATCAACAAAGATCTACAAAGGAAAACAACATATTAGATATTTCAAGCAGAGAACATTTACTAACAAAACAAACCAGTTAAAATGTGTGAAAAGAACTGGAGGAGCAGAAGAAAAAATGATGTTATCATAAAGTTAAAAAAAACACCCTGCTATCATCTGTATAATGGAACTGATTTGCATGCAGGGTCTAGTATACAGGGGCTAGAAGTTCCAGAGACAGCTACCCCTGCCAGAGCGGGGATCCAGGAATGGAGCTGGCTGCTAGAGGAAATGCACAACCATCTGGTCACTGCTCTTACCACCACCAGCAACCAGAGCAACTGTCCATGCTTTCAGAGCCAGAACCAGAATTGTTCTTCCTTCCTTCCACTTTAAAATCTCCCATCAGTGACTCCTTCTTGGCAGAATTTAATAAGAAGGCAGCTGCCAAAAGAACTGGGAAACGTAGTTTGCTGACTCCCAGTGCCAGTTGTGCAGAGCTGTGTAGAGAATAGGCATAAAAGAGGAGGAAAACAGATAAATAACTAAAGATGGCTGGGTAGGAAGATAGATTCTGGGATGTCAGTGACATCGAAGAGTTGCTTTAACAGCCCTGGTCTATTCTGTCTCATGAAAAGTAAAATAAAATTTCCATGTGCTTAAATAACTGTTATTTGTATTCTCTGCTGCATTCAGCTAATTACTATCCCTGTCTGAATCAGGATCTGTAAGGGGAAGTAGCAGGCTGCAATGTGGAATCATCTTGGCAGGGCCGTGGGAGGGAGGACACACACTGTAGACTAGCGGACTGGTGGCCTGTATGTGGCGCTTGAAACATTGCACCAATTTTTTACCTGCTGTACCTTGAAACACTAGCCATGTTCCCATTAAAGCTGCAGTGTTAGGGGAAATGGCAGGAAATCTAGATTTTGGAGGTGGGGGGTGTGCTGATTAGTTCTTGTCATTTACTGTAAGAATGTCTTGATAGAAAAATATGAGCTTAAACTAGACCTCATCAGTCAGAAAGCTAAGATAGAAAGAAATATGGCACTGCTAAAAAGAAATGTTCTCTGCTCTGCCTGCAATTTAAATTGAATTAGAGGCCCATAATTTGGAGCCTAATAGAGTTGAAGAGTTGATTGCTTTTGTTTCCCAAACAGAAGAGTTATAAATGGTAGCAGCAAAGCTGCATTTGTAGTAATAGATGAGCCTGATGCCCCAGGGCTTTACCAAGCTCCTCCCTTAAATAGGGAGATTGCAAAGAGTTTTGAACCACATGAAAAAATTCATTTTTATATTACAACCCAGCATGCATATACATCTACTATTGCCTGTGATGTTTCAATCTGATGTTTTGTATTCCAACCCATCCCCTTCCTCTCAGTTTAGTCTTTAAAAGGTGAACCCTGGTGCACCAAACTGCCTTCATAATCCAGTAATGAAATACTTTTCAAACCACAGGACTACATCTTCTAAAGACCTATTACACTTTCACTCATAAACCCCATGTCTTCACTTTGCTCGTTGCCCAGCTATATAACATGGTATGTTTTTCTAATCACCCCTGGCATGCCCCTCCACTTTGTGACTTCCTTTCTTGCCATCAGAGTCATCATAGTTGGTTAAATCCAATTCTTCACTTACTCTACACCTGCACTTGAGTAGGTGAGCATGACAGGACCAATCATACAACAATCTAAATGATCCACCAAGACTTTAGTGATGCCCAGAAATCTTCCCAAACTCATTAATTCATTCCATCACTCTCCTAGAAGGTGATTTCATATAGTCTCTTTTTTCCTGGACTTTCAACAGCTTTGCGACCTACTTCAAGCTCAGTTGGTATAAATTCCTTATTTCTTTGAGAAAATAAAAGCAACTGGAAGCGAATATCAGCATCCTACCACTGCCAAGTGTAGCAGCTCACTTGCATGCACTATGCCTTTGACTCTTCTCTAAGGCCTATTGTCAACAGCTCCACCTGAGCATTCAATCTCATATTCTCTTGTAATCATCACTCTTCACTTGCATCACCAATTTTTACCTTTGTGCTGGGTAATTCTCAAAGTTATACAAACATACTCTAATCTATCTCACCTCAATAGAAAACTGCCTTGACCCCATTTTCTACCCCAGCTACTACACATATTTGTGATTCCTATTACAGCAGAACTCTGGAGTTACTATCTTACTTACATCTCCTTTCATTATTTCTTGAATCAAATCCAAGCAGGCAATTATCATCACCACTGAATTGTGAAAGATTTTATATCAGTTTCACTATGGTTTCTCAGGCTTCACCTTCTTCAGCCGATCAGCAACCCTTAATAGATACAGTGGCTGTCTCTTTTTTTAATTGGATAAATTTGACATGTAACATTGTATAAATTTAAGATGAACAGCATGTTACTTTGATACATTTATATATTGTATATGGGTGATTATAAGGATATTTATCACACTACATGCTTATAGTATACTATTATTTCTATATTCAATATGCTATATGTTAGATCTTTATGGCTTGTTTGGTATTTGGTACAAGTTTATACCCTGAAACACCATCAATTTTATCCCCTAACCCTCCTCCCCTGAAAATCACCATTTTACTCTCTGCTTTTTTGTTTACAAGTTTAACTGTTTTAGATTTCACATATATGTGGTATCATACTATACCTGTTTTTCTCTGTCTGACTTACCTCGCTTAGCATAATGTGCTCAAGGTCCATCCATGTTGTCACAAGTGGCAAGATATCCTGCTTTTTCATAGATAAATAATATTCCATTGTGAGTGTATACCACATTTTTTCAATCAATTCATCCATTGATGGGAATTCTTATACACGGTTGGTATGGATGTAAGTTAGTCCAACCGCTATAGAAAACAATACAGAGATTCTTTAAAAATTAAAAACAGAAAAAAAATTCAAAACAGATCTACCATATGATCTAGCAATTCCCCTTCTGGGTATATACCTAAAGGAAAGGAAAACAGTTCAATGAAATGAGAATGGAAACAACTTAATAGCCCATCCATGGCTGACTCTTTGTCTAATCCCCAGAACACCATTCTCTTTGCTTTTACATAGAACTTCCCATGATGTGTTACTCACCTTTCCTAATACTTACCCAGCTCCCAGACCTCTAAACACTTGTGCACCCAGGTCTTGGTCTCACACATCTCTTTCGTATAAATATTTTAGATTACTTCTTTCAGTCCCATGGATTTTAACAGTATCATGTTGATGAGAATTTCCAAATATATATTTCTAGCAACAATTTCTCTCTGGACTTTGGTCTCCAAAAAAAAGAAAAAAACTGGTTACTTGACATCTTCACTCCACTCCACTCGTACACTCCACTCTATTTGGACTATCAAACATAACATGCCCTCAACTGAACATGTCTTTTTATTTATCTCAAACCTACCTCTCCTCTAGTGTTTCTAGTCTTAGAAAATGGAGAGTTCTTCTATATTTGGGTTTAAATTCTTGACTTCTCTCTTTTACTCTCAAATTCACTCACACTCTATATTGCACCTTTAAGCAAATCTCATGTGCCTTTTTTTCTTAATATTTCCAGAATCTGACCAATTATTTTCAATTTTGCAGACATCATCATTTCTTGCCTGGACCACTGAAATATTTTATATGGTTGCCTGCTTCCATAGTTTCCTTTCTTTTCTCCCCTGTCAAAATCATCAGATACTGATGCAAGAATCAACACACAAATCAATAGCATAGCACAGACAGTCCAGAAGGAAACTCATTCAAATATGATCAATTGATATTACATAAAGGTGCTAAGACAATTCAATGAAAAACATAATCATTTCAACTAATAGTGCCGAAGTAACAGGACAGCCATAAACAACGATAACAAAAATAAATCCCAACCTAGACCTCTACATGATATAAAAATTAACTTGAAATGAAGCACAGGTCCAAATGTAAATATAAAACTATACAATTTTAGAAGAAAACTTTTGTAACCTCGGATTAGGCAAAGGGTTCTTAGGTATGACAACAAAAGCATGATTTATAAAAGAAAGCAATGACATATACAACTTTATCAGAATTTTAAAATGTTACTCTGAAAAAACATTTCAAGAGAATGAAAAATTATAAGCCACTATGAAGAGAAAATTATTTGCAAATCACATGTCTTGACAAGGAATTTATATCTAGAATGAAGAAGTACTCTCAAAACTTAGGAATAAGAAAAAATTTTCGAAGGTAGATAAACATGCCCTTTAAAGGGTTTTCCCAAAAGCTTAACTCTAAATTTTTTGCTTTCATCTCTTTGGCTAGAACTGCCTTATATGCTCCCATAGCTACAAGGAAATCTAGGAAGAATATTATTCTTATATGCTCTCATAGCTACAAGGAAATTTAGGAAGAATATTATTCTAATTAATCATCTTGCCACCCTGAGGATGCATAAGCTAGTATTTTCCTGCTGCATGATACTAGTGTTATGCTAATAAATAATAGGCGTGCCCTTGAGTTTTCATACTTCCATTTATACCTGCCTTGAATACAGAAGTGATGCTGGAACTGAGGCAGCTATTTTGCAATCTTGATACAAGAATATGTGGACAAAAGCCACATATTAAGCCACTGGACTGTAAGTTATCAATGAATTCATACACATAAAAGTGCTAAGCTTATCATAAGTATTCAAGAATGTATTATTATTATTATTGTTACTGTGGCTCTTTACGCCTAAAGAAATTTCTAAAATACAGTTGGTGTTTAAGAGATTCTTATTTAATGCTTGAACGAATAAATATTTGATGTTTTTTGTCATCATCGTGACTTTACTGTCCACTAGAGTGATCCGATTGCTGATTTTCAGTAATCAGTCTCCTGGTTCTGAGCTTGCGATCCCACTCGTCACATGGGTCTCTGTCAGCTAGCTAGGTTGTCCTGTTGCTGTGCTATCAATGCCACAACTGCCCTTTGGGTGCTTGTTACATGGGCACTAAGTTTTTCTAGACTTAGTTTATTTAGATATTTTGTTTTAATGGTTACTAAAGCAATAAAAGATACTTCACACATGTATAAATATTTAAAGAATGTATATTGCAACATTATTCATAGTGGCCAAGACATGGAAACAGTGGAAGTGCCCATCAATAGAAGATTGGATAAAGAAGATGCGGTACATATACAATGGGATACTACTCAGCCATAAAAAAGGATGAAATACTGCTATTTGTGACAACGTGGATAGATTTTGAGAATATCATGCTAAACAAAATAAATCAGGCAGAGAAAGTCAAGAAGCATATGATTTAATTCATATGTGGGATATGAAACTGAAAGCCATAAATGAGCAAATAAGAAAAAGAAACAAAAACTCATAGACACAGACAACAGT
>VMDR010029893.1:0-12567 GCA_007922815.1 Macrotus californicus
TATCCTTCAGTGGTCATCATATTTCACTCTCTCTGACATGATTGGCAAATATGGCTGCTGCTCTGAGATTTTGCTTTTTGTCAACCAGATGGGGATGATTTCAGTAGTAACTTCACATTTAAATAGATTGCATCTCACGAGGCCCCTCACAGTTCCTCATTTATTCATCTTTCCAATACTTTGGAGAAGAAGACATGGTTTGGCTAATCATGCCCTGGAGTGGAGAAATTAGAGATCCATGTGGATAAAGAGATGACAGGGAAAGGCGGCATATTGGAATGTCACAAACCAAAGCTATCCTAAAAATTTAGAAGTGCTGAAATAAGATTTCTGTCTTTTTTTACAGACAAGTAGTATTCCCTTGTATAAATGTACTACTGCTCTTTTGTCCACTCACCTACTGATGGGCACTTGAGTTGCTTCCAAATCCTGGTGATTGTAAATAAAGCTGCAGTAAACATAGGTGGGATAAATGCTAGCAGGAAAAGACTTGACTTTGGGTGGTGAGCACACAACGCAGTGTGCAGATGATGTGTTCTAGAGCTGTACACTTGAACCTGTATGGTTTTACTAACCAACGTCACCCAAATAAATTCAATTAAAAAAGACATGCTGAAATGTTTTCAAGGTCAAAATTATACTTCTAAATATATTCCCTCTAAAATCCTCATTGCATTTATCCTCACTTAGGGATGGGAAAGGAAATTCACATTATACCAATCTTTTTTGGTAGATCAGTATGCTTGAAGATATCTGAGATGCCTTTTGCCCCTGAGTTTCTACCTCTAAGAAGGAAAGCTGAGCTCTTTCCAAAGACCTCGCCTGGGTTAGCCCTTAAAGTTGCCCTGGCACCGGGACTTGCACAGGTTTACACCTTTCAAATGGCTGCTTCCCGGGCTGGGCTACGGCATACCAAGTATGGGCAAGTACTGTGAATGACTTTACTTAGTTTTTGACATTGCAAATTAGTGTTAATTATTATGGAGAGAGTATTGATAAGCAACACTTACAATGCAAAGATTTTAATAGACTTATACTGCGGGTTTGTGCACTGTGCATTCACCATTTTAGGATTGTTTTGGGGTTTATTAAGGATTAAAAGACTGTACTTATGGGGGAAAAAACAAAACTGGTTTTTATACCTGAGTGAGGATTTGTCTCCACCTACATATCAGGGGAAAAGAGAATCATGATTTTTTTCCATGTGATTAACTTTTATTGAGAGTTCTGTGTTTGGTGCTAGCAAGACGGGAGAAGGCTGCAGGGACACGTGATTGCTCAGTATCCTCTATGATGTATGATAAGAAACAGGTTTTTTCTGGCCCCAACCCACAAAGGAATAATACTTGTTAAAGTCATAGAACAATAAAAAGCTAATATGTAGAATCTAGTTCAACCATGTCATTTTTAAATACTTAAATGTGTTTTATTTTAGTGTTAAATGTACAGAAAAGATGCAATGATAGTAGAAAGAGTTCCCATATACCCCACACCTAATTTCCCCTATTGTTAACATCTTATATTATTATGGTCCATTTGTCACAAATAATGAACTAATACTGATACATTATTATTCACTAAATTTCACTCTTTATTTGGATCTCATTCATGTTTCCCTAACCTCCTTTCTTTGTTCCAGGATTCCATCCAACTCAGCACATTACATTTAGTTGTTATGCCTCCTTAGGCTCCTCTTGGCTACCATGGTTTCTCACCTTCCTTGTTTTTTTATGAGAAATACTGGTTAGATATGTTGTAGTATGTCTCTCAATTTGGGTTTGTCTGATCTTTTTTTCATGATCCAACTGGAGTTATGAGTTTTGGGGAGGAAGAGAATAAAGGTAAAGTGCCCTCTTATCACATTATATCAAGAGTACATGCTATCAACAGGGTCCATCACTAATGATCTTCACCTTGATCTTAACTATAGTGTTTGCCAGGTTTCTCCATTTCTAAGTTACTTTCTGGTTTCACTGCTCATACGATACGTTTTGGGAGCAAATTGCAAAGTGTAGCCCTCACTTAAGGGCCAAGGAGTTATGCTATACTCTTGATGGGGAGCAGTCTATGGAAATTATTTCGAATTCTCTGTATGGAAGACTTGTCTCTCAGTCCCCATTTATTCAATTACTTATTTATATCAGTATACACTCATGGATAGGTATTTTATATTTTGGCTTATACGTTGAGTTTTAATCTGATGTTATATTTTCTATTTTGGCATTGCTCAAATTGCTCTAACATTAGTCATTGGGAGCTTGTTCGGTTGGCTCCTGTGCCCTGTCCTATGGTTTTTTGAGATCATTCTTACTTTCTGTCACTACAAGATGTTCCCAGCTCCTCTGATCTATTCCCTGCTTCAGCCCTCTTATCAGACCTTTTCTAAGTAGCCCTGGTTTCTTTTCCTAGAGAATGGTATTAGAAACCAAGGTCCGAGCACTGGCAACCTTGTCCTTTCACAGATTACATAACCGAAGTTCAGCCAAGTCAAGTTATTTGCTCCAGGTCCAAAAGTGACGAAGTGCAAAGCCAGCACTGGAACACGAACACGCTGATGCCTGCGTCACTGACTTTCCACTACACCACTCTGCCTTTGCTTTCACATTCCAGGATATGCAGCCTTCACGGCCTGCAGATGAAAAAGTATGTCCTTTGTTCCTGTAATCTAGACATTCTGAGTGTCCTGCAGTTACATGCATTTTTATTTATGCAGGACTTTTGAATGCTTCCATGAAAGAGAAAATGAAAGCCCAATAATAGTTACCTTTATAAGGACAAAGGAAACAATGAAGGGTCATTTCCCCAAGCAGGGTAAGGTTTAGGTTATACAGAGAATACCAGCATGTTTTTTTATGCTCAGAAAATCTGCTGTGTCGCATATGGGTGTCCCTGTCTTATCAGTTTTAAGATCTTCATCAGTTTGTCACATTTCTTTTAGGTGTGTGTCTTTAAAGCCATGCAGACCAGAGCATGTTTACTTGCATGTACATATAAAAAGGGCAAAAATGATTCATGTAGCTGGACATTTGAAATCTGTTGTAATAGAACGAAGAGGCATGCTTATTGTTCCTTTTTCAGGGGAAAGGTAGCAGATTTCCCTCTGGTCTTTGAGATGTGTGGGATTTAGAGATCAATTAGTACATAAAACATTATCAGAAACTTTGACAATATTCTTTGGTGACAGAGGACAAGCATAGTAAACATTTCATATCGCCTTATTACATATATTATATAGAACAATTTTATATTTTAAAAGTCAGTAGATCATTTTAACCGTTTGAGTCCCAGGGGGTATTGTCAGCGGCGCAATCGCGCTGCTTGGGACCCAAACGGTAAATACTAGTGCTTACTGCTGGGTATTACTAAGACTGTTCCAGCCATTATGGGTGATATAAAGATGAGTAAGTCCCAGGTCCTGCTGATAGAGTGGAACCCTAACTTACATTTCACAGTTACGTCCATGGTTCGCAATGCATTTCAGCATACACAATAAGCATTAAGGAAGCAGTCATCATTTAACGAATTGATAGTCAATCTGTATGATGTTGGGCTTTTGCTGTGTTTACTGGTAATTGTTTCAATCAAAGTATTTACACTGCAATTGGTCAACAGTGCAAAGCCCATGTTAGAAAATCTCTTAATAATTACTTTTGTTTGTCTGTCAATATCTTTGTACATTTGATAACAAACCCTGAGGGTGAACAGCCAAGTCTATGACTCCATGAAGACTTCCGTCCTCACTTATCTCATCAGTGAAGACGTAGTGAGATCGTTCTGATGTGCCATTTTCTTGAATGTTTACACCTGTTGGTCATCCCAATTGTCCCCAGTAGTGAAGAACCTAACCATTTAAGTTTTCTCATTTTTTTCCTAAAATGGAGATTATATTTTGAATACACATCCTTAAAAGCTATTCCTGTCAATTATTCTAATTTTAGTACATGAAAAAATTTTATATAATTTTGAAATTTATGCACATTGTTCAATTTCAAAGTGTGAGGGGATTTTTACCTTTTTATTATTTTAAATTTTATCTTAAATTGCTATTTTTATATGTGACTGCAACTAATGCAGATTTATGATGTTTACCAATTACCGTTCTTGTAACAATCAACCAATTGCTTGTACCAAATGTTTAATGCAGGCAAAGCCTCTCACTCAGTAGTAAGAATAATGACATTTTTACTTACATTTTTATTGGTTTGTCAGTATCTGTCTAATATGTAATTTAATGAAACATTTTCTGAAGGAATAGTCAGAGGTATAGCTAAGGCTTTTTAATAAGTCATTTTATATGGATTTATACTAAATGAAGCTAATTGATGTTAAAGGCAATATCTTCAACAAGCTTATTGAGGAATTTTAGACCCCAAAATACACATATTTCTTCTTTTTTCCTGATTTATACAAGTGGAACACATCTATATCCCATTTGGAGATTAGGTGAAGTTCTTCCCATCTAACAAAGGAGTAGGACATTAACAGAACCCACCACTACTTGCTTATATTTTGGTAAATGATGTTATTTGAAAACAAAAACAATTGATGGTTAATGTTGAGACTGCAGTTATATTCTGAATATCTGAATGCTGAGCTCTAGAGAATTTTGAACATCACCCATGTTTTTGTGGTGCTAAGAGAAAGATATGAACCAAAATTTTATCTCCTCAGACGAAATTGGATTTGTAGAACATAATCCTAATAGAAGTTTGGTTGGCCTCAGTAGATATAAGCTTTAGGGAAGAGAGTGAGGTAAATATGTCATTCAAAGAGAATTTGGGGCATAGTAACAGGCCCCATGCCTAGAAAACCATGCAGTTTGATGTAGCACTCCTTTTTCTTCTCACTTCTGACATTACAATCCCATTTTAAACCTCTATTTTATGGCCTATTTGTCCAGGGACAAATTTTAGTGGAATGTAAATGAAAGGAGGCGTTGGCGAACTATATAGGCTATTAGCCAAAATCTGGCCTACTGCCTGTTTTTGTAAATAAAGTTTTATTGGAACACAGCCATGCTCATTCACTGCACGTCACCCCTGGCTGCTTTGGTGCTACAACAATAGCGTTTAGTAGTTACAACAGAGATTGTATGGCCTGCAATTCTAAAATATTTCTTACCTGACCCTTTCCTGAAAAAGTTTGCTAACTGAAGTGAAGGATCAACTTTGGATTTGCAAACATTACAGTATTTGCTGGCTCAGAAAGCCAGGACTAATCATATATATCACATATTTTTCATTAAATGATACAGCATTTCAAATCTTAGACCATTTTCTCATTTTCACCCTGTAAAAAGAACTATGTACTGCATGTTAGTGAAGAAACTAAATAGCTCAGCAGGA
This sequence comes from Macrotus californicus, assembly GCA_007922815.1. Classification (NCBI taxonomy): domain Eukaryota; kingdom Metazoa; phylum Chordata; class Mammalia; order Chiroptera; family Phyllostomidae; genus Macrotus; species Macrotus californicus. The sequence goes on from VMDR010029893.1 coordinate 5,346, forward strand.
AGGAAACTCAGAATACTTCACCTGACTCTGTTACTTTTCTTCACCTTAGTGACTTGAAAACCACATGAATATTGAGGACAATAACATTTCATATTTCTTTACAAGCTACCCTTACTTGTGCTGTAAGAATGCACAGACTTCTTAAGACTTCATGGCAGAGTACAGTTCTTTTGCATGCATGCACACACAGATACACACAATATACACACATACACAGCGCACACACATATAGAGCTAGTCTGCATGGACACCCAGCTCTTTTCCTCATTTTACATCTGCTCAGGTACTGACCACCAGCTGGCATAAATGACAGATGATCCTAACTTTCAACAGATGTCTTTTTGACCTCAAAGATAATGGAAATGACAAACAATAACTTTGTAATTACCTTAACTTCAACCAAAGCATAAGCTGAAAAATAACCAGATGAGAACTACAGGGAACATGTGGGACTGACTACCCATTTAAGCCTGTTTAAGTGTTCTTTGTGCTGTGCAGCTCAGGAACTGTGCCAAGAGAGTGGAGAAGGCAGCTAAACATGCACCCAACCATAAATCTTCTTGGCCCCATGATAAACAAATAAGATTGTAGCATCTGCACACACAGCTGACAAGAAATGGAAAAATGAAGATTAAATGGGAACTAGGGCAGGCAGAGCATGGAGTTTCACAGTGCTTTGGATCAGATTAAAGTCCTCTAATTAAAAATGTATTTTAAATGCTCACATTCTCTTTTCTGTTTGCTGGATCTGGTCCTTGAGAAGAAATAATGAAAGAATAAAATGGCAATTGAACCGATGAGAAGACAGCTTGCCTTTTGCTGATATTCTTGGTTTGGGAAGTGGGTTAGATAGCAGTTGTGAAATGCAGTGCATCATTTCTACCCTTGACCAGTGCCATAGCTGGCTGGGCTTCATGCTTCGAGGAGAACAAAGAAATCTCTGAGCGTGGTGACACTTTTTCTTTATTTTTAAGAATCCGTAGCTTTTTTCAGCGAAGTCTTTGACTAAATATCCAGAAGTAAATTTGTTGAGTTGGACTAAAAATTCTAACCATGGTTTCTGGAGATCAAGCAATCCATGAGTAGAAACCATTCTTACTTGTGATAACTATTTTTGTGTCAACTTGACTGGGCCACTGGGTGTCCAGATATTTGGTCCACCATTATTCTGAGTACTTTGGATAAGAAAAAACATTGGTAGACTGAGTAAAGCAGGTTCACCCCTTAATGTAGGCTGGGGCCATGATCACCATCAGCAGGCTGAATATCTCAGTTTGATCTAACCATTCCTCATTAAACACAGGTTAAGTCCTCTCACCCTCACAGTCACTTTTCCCTGCGTGTTCGTCCTACAGTTTGGGAGAGGCCTTTGTTCGGCACAGAGTAGCATCATCTCACCTGAATTCTTTTTTTTCTGTTCTGCTCATTTGTTTATGTTGCTTTTCAGATGCAGTTGTTCATAGATATTTACTTACTGCCATTTTATCTCTCATGTTTCTTCTCCTCCTCCTTCCTCCTCCTCTTCTTTTTCTTCTTCTTCTTTCCTTCTTTTCCTGGGTCCCCTCCTCCCCCTGCTCCTTCCATTCTTCCCCTGCTCCTTCCATTCTTCCCCTGCTCCTTCCATTCTTCCCCTGCTCCTTCCATTCTTCCCCTCCTCCTTCCTCCTTCTTGTTGTTGTTGTTCTTCTTCTAGAAGACCCTTTACCATTTCTTATAAAACTGGTTTGGTGATAATGAAACTCTTTAGCTTTTTCTTGTCTGGCAAGCTCTTTATCTGCCCTTCAATTTTAAATGATAGCTTTGTTGGGTAGCAAGTTCTTGGTCGTAGGTCCTTGCTTTCCATCATGTTGAATATTTTATTGCCAATCCCTTCTGGCCTGCATAGTTTCTTTTGAGAAATCAATTGATATTCTAATGGGAGCATGCTTGTAGGTAATGAACTGATTTTCTCTAATTGCTCTTAAGATTCTCTCTTTGTCTTTAATTTTTTGCATTTTAATTATGTTTCTTAGTGTGGGCCTCTGTGGGTTCATGTTTTTTGGAGCTCTTTGCACTTCCAGGACTAATATGTCTATTCCCTTTAGCAGGTTAGGGAAGTTTTCTGTCATTACTTTTTCTAGGTTTACAATTTCTTGCTTCCTCTCCTCCTCCCCTATGATACTAATGTTGGTATACTTAAAGTTGTACTGGAGGCTCCTTGGGCTATTCTCATTTTTTTAATTCTATTTTCCTTTTGCTGTTCTGATTGGATGTTTTTTGCTTCTTTACACTGCAAATTGCTGGTTTGATTCTCAGCTTCATTCACTCTGCTGTTGATTCCCTATCAATTATTCTTTATTTCAATTAATGTATCCTTCATTTCTGACTGGTTCTCATTTATGCTATTGAGGTTCTCACTCAGGTCATTGAACATTCTTGTAACCAGTGTTTTGAACTTTGCATCTAGTAGATTGCTTGTCTCCATTTTGTTTAGTTCTTTTTCTGGAGTTTGTTCTGTTCTTTCATTTGAGTCATGTTTCTTTGTCTCCTTATTTTGGGTGCTTTCCTGTGTTTGATTCTATGTATTAGGTAGAGCTGCTACATCTCCCAAGTGTGGTGGAGAAGCCTAATGTATTAAGTATCCTGTAGGGTCCAGTAGAAAAGCCTCCACATTCATCCAAGCTGGGCACTCCTGGTGTTCCTCCACCCCCATGAGGGTTGTTACACCCTTCTGTTGTAGTTGAGCCTTGATTGCTATTAGCACATCAATGGGAGGGATTTACCCATGCTGATCAGCTATAAGGACTAGTTGTGACCACTGACCGCTGACCTCTGACCACCATAGAATGTAAGCTGTGCAGGGGCCCACCCAACATAGCAGGACTTACTTCAGCAGGGCTCTGGTGCCTGCTGAGCCTGCCCCTTGAGTGTGTCACTTATGGAGGTGGTTAGGTGGTGGTGCTTTGATGTGGTCTGAAGCTGTCCACTGAGTGCACTGGCTCTGGGGCCTCCTGGGAGGAGCAGGCTGAGATCAGCTACTGCCTGTGTTTTGCCCGGGTACACCCAGCATGAGCTACAAAGCAATCTGCAAATGGCTGCCACTTGTGCTTGGCTTAGAGGTGCCCAGGTAAGGCCAAGCTGTGAACCAAGGTTGGCTCCTGTTAGTGCTTGACCTGGGGACATGTATTGAGAGGTATGGGGCTTGCTGAGGCCAGATGATGCTTGTTTGAAATAATTTAGGAAAGTCTGAAGCATGAGCAAGGCAGCCATTCCTATGGAAAAGCTACTGGAAACAGCTTGGGTGGGCCCAAAAGTTGTGTGGGGCAGGTCTGAGGGAATTACCTGAGTGGGGCAAACAGTGTGAGCCAGGTTGATGGAGTCTCACATATAGTGCCTGCAGGGCTCATCAAAGGAATGGTGGCCTCTGTGAGCACCTTTGCCTGGGAGAAAGCTGTCCCCCTCAGCTTTTGCTTTGATGCTTGGCAATTCAGCTTTTCCCTACATGTTTCTGTTGCCTTTCAAGCTTTTTCCCCAGCACTGGAGCTAAGAGGGAGTGAGTCCAAGTAAGTCTGTGCATGGGCCCTTTAGGAAGAACTGCCTGGGACTCCAAAAGCTTCATCTCCCTCAGGCTCAATCCCCACTGGTTTTTACAGCCAGAGGTTATAGGGACTTTACTTCCCGGCAAAGGAACTCTGGGCTTGGGGACCTGGTGTAGGGGACTGCTCGCCCTTGTGGAGGGGCCTCTGAGCTGAGTTATTATGATTTTTATCCACCATGCATGTGTGTGGAGTCAGCCCATTTCATGTTTCTGCCCCTCCTACCAGTCTCAATATGGCTTCTTCTTTAATTCCATGGTTGTAGGACTTCCATTCACCTCGAATTCAGGTGGCTCTGAATGATGGTGGGTCTGTAGTTTGGTTGTAATTTTGATGTGGTTGTGGGAGGAGGTGAGCACAGCATTTACTTACACTGACATCTTGACTAGAAGTCTCATCACCTGATTTCTAATGCTATTTGTTGACTAATGAAGCATGCATTGGCACAGGTTTTCTATGATTGTATTAGTTTGACCCACATCAGCCTAAAACTCCTGCTACATTAAGTGTTTTTGCTAAACTACATATTTCTGTGTAGTAAAAAAAAATTAAGTACAGAAATGTAGTAAGCCCTAGTTTCAGCTGTTACCTATAAGCTGTTCTCCCTTGGATCAATTTCTCGACCATTCTCTCATCTAAGCTCCAGCCCCAATTCAGTCACCTACTGGAATGTCCATACCTACACTGCTGCATGGAAGCCCTACGAAGGCTAGAACTGCTGTTTGTCTTACTGCTGAATGTCCGGGACCTAGAATACTATCTGGCATCGAGTTGGTCGGGTCTCTGCAAATATTTTTAAACAAATATATAGATGAATCTTAAAACAACCATGTTCTAATATAGTCTTATCAACTTATTCCACTTTCTATATACCCTCTCAGGAGAATGGTAACACCGTGTGTATAAGTACCAAAGCCAAGTATTGGAGAGTCATCCTGTATTTCACTCTCAGTTTCAACTCACATATCTAACTAGATCCCAAGGAGCACTGATTTTTTTCTTGAACGTCTCTCACATTGATCTATTTTCTCTTTTTTACCATCATCACCTTAGTTTAGGTCTTCATCTTCTCCCTGTTGATGTCTTTCAATAGCTCCCAAAATAAATTAACTTTATTCTTGCCTCTACTCTTTTAATCCATTCATTCTTTAAACTTCTGTCAAAGTTGTGTTTTTAAGACACAAACCTGGTCAAATTATTGTACTGCTTAAAATCTCTTAGTGGCTTCTCCGGGCAGTCACAGGAAAATACAAATACCTTAGTAAGGCATTCATTATTCACAGCTCTTTAATGATCTGACTCATTCCGACATTTTCAGATTCATTTTTATTCCCTTGCCCACCAACGGTCCCATTCTTCAGCTATAATGAGAATGCCAAACTCTGACCTCTGACCGGTGCGTGTTTGTTCTCTTTATGTGTAGAGTTAGCTATAACTCATCAAACTATTCAGGATGTCAGAAGGTAGTTGCTGATTATCACCAGGCTTGGTAAGATACTTTGTCTACACTCACAGAGCACCTTTGCCTAATCTCAGCTGTAGACAATCATAATAAAGTGGGATGAGGGCACTCTCTCACACTTGACTCTAAAGTTGTGTGAATTTGTATTCTTAGTGCTCATCCCAGTGTTCAGGACATATTAAGTACTCAGTTGAATGATTTGCACTCTATTTAGCACATTTCCAAATATGGTTGGTAGAGGAAAAGTCCCATGTGCCTGGAAGACATTTCAGAACAAGTAATCCACGTGAGTAAAGGCACAGAGGCAAGACAATTTTGCTTGTATCTGGGAGAGCCAGGCACATGGAATTCAGGAAGGGAAGTGGGGAGCAGAGGACTAGAAAAAAATGTGCTTTGCAAAAAGAATGTCTGAGGTCAGTGAGTTGCCATCTGGCCATCCTGCTGACCTAGTGTTCCATTCTGGTCTTCCTGCAGGCAATAAATTATATGCATCCTGCAGACTTTCTTCTGAGTGTCCCACATCTCACATTTTGCACTGTCTCCCCTTCATCAGCAATAACAGAAAAAGCTGCTGAGTTCAGCACATAATATCTTGTTAGCAAGGTTTTCCCTCCAGTGCTGCCTCTTTGCAACCCAATCTCTCTAATGTTGCCTCCTAAAATGGCTTGATGTCCAGATGTAGATTCAACATCAGAGTCAGGAGCACTAAAATCTGTGCCAGCATTGTACAAATGTGCTGGCAGACATGATAATGATTTATCTCTTGCACATATATTGGAACATTCCAAAGCTCTCAGTTGACATAACTCACATTTATGGAGTATTTGCTTTGTACTGGTTATCGTTCTAAGTATCCTATATGCATTGCCTCATATCATTTCTATGAGATATTTACTATTGTGATCCCCATTTTACAGATGACATCACTGAGGAACAGAGAACTTAGGAAAACTACAAAGTCACGCAGTTGACAAGGTTTGGAGTTAGGATTTTTTAAGTGTAGCTCCAAATTCCATGAACTTAATCATCATCCTGTGGTGCCTCTTTAAAATGAGCAAGAAATACAGGACCAAGAAAGCATGACTTCTAATATTGACCTTGCTATAACTGTGTGATTTGGGATCAGTCAGAAGCCCATGAAACTTAACTTATTTCTCTGCATAATGGCAGAATTTGTACAGAAGAGCAGACTTCTAACATTTTTACTTCCCTAGTCCCTAACAGAATTTTTTAAAAAATATTATATCCCTTTGTACATTTTAAAATAACATATAGTTTTCAATAATATGCTTAAATATTTGCAATAAAGTACATCTTATAAATACAGATTTTTAAACAAAAATTTTAATTATCTTTTTTAAAAAAGATTTTATTTATTTCAGACAGAGGAGAAGGGAGGGAGAAAGGGAAGGGGAGAAACATCAATGTGTGGTGGCTTCTTGTGCACCCCCTACTGGGGACCTGGCCCACAACCCAGGCATGTGGCCTGATTGGGAATCAAACTGGAGACCCTTTGGTTCGCAGGCTGTGCTCAATCCACTGAGCCACACCAGCCAGGGCTGTGTTATCCTTTTTTAATATAGGCACTTTGGCTCTCTTCTTGTTACTGTGTGCATTGTGTGTGTATATATATATATTTTTTTAATATATTTTATTGATTATGCTATTACAGTTGTCCCATCTCCTCCCCACCCCCTGCCCTGCACACCCCTATCCCCCACACTCCCCCTTTTTAGTTCATGTTCATAGGTCATATAAATGAGTTCTTTGGCTTCTACATTTCCTATACTATTTTTAACTTCCCCTGTCTATCTTCTGTCTACCATTTATGCTTCTTATTCCCTGTACATTTTCCCCCTCTCTCACCACCCACCCCCCTGATGATAACCCTCCGTGTGATCTCCATTTCTGTGATTCTGTTCCTGTTCTAGTTGTTTGCTTTGTTTGTTTTTGTTTTTGTTTTAGGTTCAGTTGTTAATAACTGGGGGTTTGTTGTCATTTTACTGTTCCTATTTTTGATCTTCTTTTTCTTAGATAAGTCCCTTTAACATTTCATATAATAAGGGCTTGGTGATGATGAACTCCTTGAACTTGACCTTATCTGGGAAGCACTTTATCTGCCCTTCCATTCTAAATGAAAGCTTTGCTGGATAGAGTAATTTTGGATGTAGGTCCTTGGCTTTCAT
>VMDR010029894.1:0-12575 GCA_007922815.1 Macrotus californicus
TAGAACTAAAATTGAGTCAAATTGCAGGCTGACATTTAAAAATATGTACTGTATAAAATCACAAGTGGAATAGCATGTAGTTTTGCATTTATTGAGCTATGGCCTTTGTATTTGGGACAGGATTTATATTTGCATGTCATTTCTAAAAAATAACATGTACATTGTTGGTTCTGTAGATATAATAAATACTGAGTACATTTATACCAAAGTTTCATTTATATTTCACATTTCTTGTTTTCCTAAAACTTTCCAATTTATTCACTTCAGGATCTGCTTAATACCTAGATCAACATTTGATTCTATATTTCTGGAATTCAAAGGGTTTTAAATATTGGTAATTAATTTCATTTGTAGGTCATTAATTGTAGTGGTTTCCTCTTTTATTCTTTGATTCCAAGACTTGTTCAATACTCTTTCCTCCACACCACCTCCCTCTCAGCTCAGGCTGCACATCTCGATGAGGACTAGTGGTTGCTGACCTCTGTGGTTGTTGCCCCTGTGGGCTGTTTCACTGACAGCCATGGATCTGTGCAGGGTGGTTTCCTGCGTTTCCCCAGCAAAAGCATGGTAGTCCTAGTCCCTGAATAGACTCCTGAAAACACCTAACTGGGAAGATAGAGAAGCTTAAGGTATTAGACTTCAGGAGACTGATGTTGGAAGTGACCCAGGAAAACTCTATCTATATTTATGTCAACTAAAACAGGCAAAAGACATCCTTTACACAAATTAACTATAGTTCTATACAACTTTTATTCAATTTACCACCAAGATTATTGGATCTTAATCTTCTATTCTTTCAATGAGATGTTAAATCAAAAGGTATTTCTGGCAGCTGCTGCAGTGTAGACTTCTAGACACACCCACACGTATCAGAATCTGTTGGGGTTTTTTAAATTGATATGCTCAGGGGCTTTTATTTTATAATTGAGAAAAATTGGGTAAAACTCAGGCATATGTGCATTACTGATCTTTGTATTAACATTCTACAATATCCCCTAGACTGCTAGAAAGTTAATGGATTTCATGTTAGACTTGATGAATGGGCACTTGCAAAGAAAATACAGTTTTCATCTACCGATGAAGAATATGGAAAAATGTCCCAGCATTGACCAGGTGGCTCAGCTGGTTGTAGTGTCACCCTGTGCACCCAAAGGTTGCAGACTCAATCCCCAGTCAAGGCACGAACCTTGACTACGGGGTCCATTCCAGGTTGGGGCACATAAAGTAGTCAAGTGATCAATGTTTCTCTCTTTCTCTCTCTCTCAAAAATTGATAAAACATATCCTCGGATGAGGATTAAAAAATAATTTAAAAACAAGAAAAAAATGCTCCAAAGGATCTTAGAAGACCCAGCTCCTTCCAGCTATTGATGGGAAAAAGAGACTGTGGACAGTTTTCTAGAAGTACTATTTAATTTAGATGACATCATTATCCTCACTCTGAAAGAGCCTGAAAATCCTCTCCTAAAGGCACTGGATTTCCTCAAATTTGTCCTGTGACAAATGTTCATTCTGTTAGTCCTAAAGCAAAATCCACAGAGCATTAGATAGTTATAACAAAAAATGAGCTTCCACTCTGAAAAGACAAAGCCTAATCTATTAACTCTAGATCATTAAAGGCAGTCCTGGATCCAGAGTTTCACAGGAGAGCATTAATATGAAAAGAGGAAACCTCAAACCAGGACCTCAAAATCAAGGATATGTTCAGTTTAAGTTTCTGTAACTGTAGCAACTGGCCCAGCCAAACAATATTTTATATAATTTTATGCTAGTTCTGAAAGCTTAGCAACTATACCATATCAAGACATTGAAATCAAGAGGAACCCTCTCATAAGAGCTAACACTAATTAAATGCCAGGCACAAGCAGGATAAATGAAGGTCCTGTTCTCATGAAGCTTACCATTTAGTGGACAGAAACAAAGATATAATCAAGTAAACCTAATAATTTTGATAACTGCTATGAATGAAATAAATCAGTATAGTGATATAGAAAACCACTGCTGACTGAAGGGAGGCTGCTTTCAATAGGGTGGTCAGGGAAGGCTCTTTGAGTCCAACATGATGTGAAGGACCACCTAACTGCATGAAGCCCTGGCAGCAGAGAGCATGCTGAGAAAAAGGGATAGCAAGTACAAAGCCCACGAGGGATCGACATTTTCAAGGGAAGGAAAGAGGTGCACATGGAGGGAGCAAAACCACCTACAGCCTCTAATTCTATGGTAACTATTAAGTCTTTGGCTCTAAGAAAAATTTCAGATCCTTTGCCATCAATTTTAGGCAAAAGGTATATAGAAGAAACTGTCCTGGAAGGAACCCAGCTGAGGGGAGTGATCTGAAGGAAAGCCTGAGGACTCCAGGCAGAAAGAATCAACACTTTTCTCAAAGGCAGCAAAGAAAAAAGGCAAGCTACTTTCTAGCTTGCTGTAGACCAGGACTGATGGGGGGGCATCTGGAGGCAAAAGCAAAGATTTCCTCCAAGAGCACTATCCCATGGTATTCAGAATTTAATATATGGCTGTGGGCATCTATGATTCATGTTTTCCATCTTTTTTTCATTTTGGATCTAAGACAGCTGGAAATTTAAACTCGAGGTAAAATGCATTCTAAGAATTTTTTTTTCTAGTTCTACATCCCAATTTGCAATTCCTTTCTAATATGATGTCTTGGTTGTGAAATCGCTTTTCCTGCATCCCAACTTATCATCCAAAATGCAGAAATGCACCGTGACCTGCGCGGTGGCCAGAAAGAGGGAGGTTTCAAGCTGATGTTCTGGTATGAAGGGATAAGGCTGTTGCCAAACCTGAAAATAGCTGAACAAACCCTAATGAGCTCAGAAACTAGGAAAGGCCATTTAAAAGTGAAAGAAAAGTGTTTAAGGACTGCAAGGGCCTGTGGAAATTCTGCTGCCTGTGCTGGTTTTTATTCACTTACTGACATCCTTAGGGGTGAAGAGGGCTTGTCCCAATAGTCAAATGCATGGTACTTCTGAGTAATGGACAACGAGTGAAAGACTGGGGCAACTTTTTAGATATTTGGGATATTTTAAGGGTAATTTCTCAAGGGTCTTCTCCAAACCATGTGGTTATGTGGCTCAGCTTGCCTCCATAACAGTAATCTAGTCCTGCTGCTAAATCTCAATGCAGTTCTAGGAACTTCCGCTTCCTTCACCTTATCAAGACTGTGTTAGGGGTGCGTTTTTTCCTCTCTGCCATTGTCTTTACTTCCATTTTCCATTCACAAATGTTCATTTCTTGTTTTCCAGTTATCCCTGAGGAGTGATAAACAATAACCGATACTGTTAAAGACAGGGCATAATTTAGTGAAGCTCTACACACTTGAATTGTGTACACATTAAATTCACTGCTGTGGGGAAGGTGATTTTTAGCTCCTTATAAGTTATAAGGTTAAACTTCCTATAAGAGATGTTCTTCTTCATTAATTCCATGTTTCAGAATTCCTCAGTTGTGTATAGTCTCCTCATCCCCTATAAATTGCCCTTATCAATACACTTAAATACCAGAAGTGTCTGAATAACATCCAGCTCTATAAGACGTACTTGCTTGTGTCTAGTGACTCACAAGGCAAGCTCAACCCAGGCTGAGATAGGAGCGGCCTCTTATAGACTCTGATATTAACGAACACCTTATCAGTTACTTTGTTCCCATTCTGAGTTTGTTACTCTTTACCTCTCAGCTCTTACTCTGCTATTTTTTTCCCCTTTACTTCTCATCACATCTTTTAATAGATCTACTTAAGATCCCTGTCCTGCCTGCCCAACTAGTTGACATTTCTGGGTGATCTGCTTCATGCATTTAGCAGATAATGCAGTTTAGTAGATTTGTTGAAACTGCATTTCACTACTTATATGTCTCTGGAAGGAAGGAGAGAGGAATTTAAATACCAAAATTGGATCTTACTTAAAAACGTCTTTAAATGAACTACTGGAACATTGTTTGGAAGAACAAACATAATTAGAAAGAGCTTGATAACTTTTGAATTACTTTGTTGAAAATGACTCACCCCTAAGATTTAATCCCTTTTACTCATCAACAAAGCAGATCTAACAGATTATAAATGTGTACCGCAAAGGTGTCATATGAACTATTCTGAGCTATTTTTAGTCAGAACAGTTTGACAGCAGAAGTGGGGGCCGCCTTATAAACCAACCATGTTTGAGAACAATAGATAAATGTTTTCTTTTCCTTACATATTTAGTTAAAGTGAATTTTTACACATGGAGTTTATTTCCATAGCAGGAACCATCTGTATAATGTAAGACTAGGCCATCAATTTCCCTTCACTGACTCACTGGACAGGAACATGCAACTCTTATTAATTTAGTTCCTTTTTTGCTCCAAGCTAAACACTTCAAAACAAAGTAGTGTAAATGAACAAATGGAATATTCTTCTGGTATTATCCTAAAAGCAGGAAATTTAATAAAATAAACCACATCCATCTTGAAGAGATGTCAGGTCAGTGGATATTTTGCAGGTACTCAGCAGTTATTTTATTCATGGTAACTTGAGGACATCTACTGAGGATACATCTAGTTCACAAAACAAGTTGATCCCTATTATGTGAAGGGGAGTTTTAGAATGCAGAATTAAAGTAGTAATGGTCAGAATAATAAGAGAACTTGTTAGAAATCACAGGATGTGAAATATGACATGGGAAAGTAAGTCTCCTTATTTGGAGCTGGGCCATTTGAGGGATAGGCAACAAAAATACTGTTTCTTCAACACTGTTTCTTCAAGGGGCAATCATCCTTTCTAAAAACACCAAAATATTAATATAAGCTTGTGGATCTTTCATGTTATGACGTGTGTATTTCTCTAAAGTAAGTAGGCAAATAAGCAAAAACTATAGATAGTTACATCTCAGTTCCATATATATGTACATATATATATGACCATGGAATAACCCACACAAAGATCATTTTCAGCAGAAGCACAAAGCTCCACATGTAATTCAAGAACTCTAGATAATGTGAGTAAACAGAAAAACATGATCTGGATCACTGTAAATCTTCTGAACACTAAAACACAATAAAACTGTGGGAGCTCAGAGAAAAGCATAACCCCCCAAATAGATCTGCTGCAAGAATATTTTAGAAAAGGGATAAAATCTATCCTCAAAAAGATAAAAAGGGACAGGACATCTACTAAGCAATAACAGTCCAGGATAAAATAAAAACAGAATGAAACCCACGATAGACTCACTATAATCACTGTTGGAACCAGCCAAGAACTGTTGTTATGGAAAGTGGTGCATGACAGAATAGACAAGGTGGACAAGTTGGAGTCTGAGGATCCGAGATTAAAGCTGGTTTGGTTATCTGTTTACTGAGAGATCATGAGAAAATCACTCAGCCTCTCTGAATGTAAGGTTCTTCATATGTAAAACAAGGTCATCGGTATGTCCTAGGTTACTCAGAAACATCCCATTGTACAGCCCTAGGGAACATAAAGAAAATGATGCCCTGGAGTTATATAACACAGTATGTTGAAATTCTGCTGTGAAAAATAATGTCATTGTACCTATTCCTAGCACATGGTCGGCACTTCAAACCTTTCTCGTAAAGCCATTAAAAAAAGTAGGTCCCTTGACAAAATACTGAATCAGCAAGACAGGACGAAAACAACTATATCCCGATTACTAGTAACATATATAAATATTAAAAGTTTGCAAAAAGATTAAGAGCATAGAAATCTAACCTACAAATGCCAACATTTCCAAAGAACACAGGGTGAATGAATGCTAGCATCACTAATAAAAAATGTAAATTAAGAAAAAGTTGCAAGCATAAGTAAAATAGTCATTAAGCTTAAAAACAATCATCACTATGTTTCAGGTTTTAAAAAATAATTGGCCCCAGAGAACACTATGCTAAGTGAAATAAGCCAGTCAGAGAAAGACAAATACCATATAACCTCACTCATATGTGGAATCTAAAGAACGAACTGAACTAACAAGGAAAATGAGGACAGACTCATGGATGGAGAGCAGGATGACAGCTAGTGGTTGGGGCAGGGCAGGCGGACGTTAGGGGTGGAGGGATTGGGCAAAACGGAGAAAGGACTCATGGACCTAGAAAGAGTGTGGTGATTGTGGGGAAGGGGGTATAGGTAGACTAAAAGGTAGTGGAGAAAATACAATAAAGATTAAATTTTTAAAAAGCTAACCACTGAGCACAAAAATTAACAATAGCTATCAAAAATAAAAAATAATTTGCTACAAGTAAAAATAATTTCGCAAACATATAATTTGAAAAGAGTGTTATATTAGAGAGACAGAAAGTGAAAATTCAGAGAGACATTTTTGTCTTCTGGATCAATCAAGGGCAGAGCAAAGGAGTTATATCTGAAGAAAGGAATAGATCAAGGTGTTGTTTGTGTGGAAAGTCACCAAAATGATGTTCCCAATTATGTAGAGTAGGTGCAAATGTATTAATCTTTTTAGAGGAGCCAAGTGAAGACATACAAAATTCTAGAACACTGGATATGAAGAAATGTATGAATTTACCACTAAAAACATAATTAGTGCTGATATAATTAAATTTAATGGAAAAATAGGACCTATGATAATTATTCAAAAGGATTAAAAAATTCCAGGACCTTCCCTGGCTGGCATGGCTCAGTAGATTGAGCACCGTCCTGCAAACCAAAAGGTCACTGGTTCAATTCCCAGTCAGGGCACATGCCTGGGTTGTGGGCCAGGTTCCCAGTAGGGGGTGCATGAGAGGCAACTGCACATTGATGTATCTCTCCCTCTCCCACCATTTCCCACTAAAAAAACAAAAAATCCAGGACCTGAAGGTTTTAAGAAGATAATAACCTGAATGTACAATCCTTCTTTTTAGTACCAATTTCAATCATTCTGTCCCACTTGAGTCAAATGACTACAGGTGCCAACAGGCAACTAAATCCAAGCAAAGCCTGGGGTCAGTGGGCATCCTGAGTGAAAGAAATGGTGTGAAGCTCACCCTGGGCTGGGCTAGTACCTGGTGACCAGCACCTGGAGACCCAGCACTAGGAGACCAGCACTAGAAAGCCTTAGGCTAAGGATCATAACCAGGTTGTTATGAATTCCGGGTGGAAAGGTTAACAGCAATATGAGCAAGTGTGTAGAGACAAGCTTGGGCCCTGAAGAGACCAAGAAGGAGCTGAAATGGTAGCCTGTGTTCTCTTTGGCCTGGAGCTTGGAAGAGCACAGAGAGACCAGGAAGCAGGGAAGCTTCCTCCAGGGGTTTGGTTAGGAGACTGCCCACTTCTGCACAGTTGGACCAGGGGAGAAACATTACATGCCACCACCAATGGAATTCCCAGTGGGCATGCAAAGAAAAATACTAGCACACCGTATAGGGACCAGAAAGAAAAACATATCAGTCAGGACAGAATGCTTAATAGTTAAGGTGCACACATGGCACCACAAATAAAACAATAATGAGCACACTTACGGAGTCTCAAGGGTGCACATAAAAGGGTTTCTGGAATTATACAAAACCACATTTTTCAACTACATATTTTAGTAAAATAAGGGAAAGAAAGGCTAATAATTTTGATCCTTGAATTAGAGGCATGGACAATCATTGCAAAAAGTATTTCAAACCACAGTTTAAAACATAAAAAGATGGTATATTAATTCCCTATTGCTGTTGTAATAAATTACCACAGACCTAGTGGCTTAAAACAAAACAAATTCAGGACCTTACAGTTCTGCAGGTCACAGGTTTATAACAGGGCTTCGTGGCTGTGCTCCTTTGGGAGATGTAGGGGAGAATGTGTTCCTTGCTTTTTCAGCTTCCAGAGTCACCTGCCCTTCTTGGCTCATGGCTGCTTCCTCCACCTGCAAAGCAAAAAGCATAGCATTTTCCCTCCTCTCCGATCCTGCTTCCATGATAAAAAGGAAGATCCCTGTACAGGGACCCTTGTAATTACCTTGATTCACCAGGATAATCTTCCCATGTCAAGTTCCCTAACTTAATGTTATCTGCAAGGTAATTTCATAGGTTCCAGGGATTAGGACAGGGACCCCTTTGACAGGAGGCATTGTTTGATCTACCACAGAAAGAAGGATAAAAAGATAAGAGATGAATAATAAAGTCAGAAAATACAGCATGAAAATCATAGTCGTTACATAGTAAGAGACAAAAGAACACATGGAGGATAAGAAATTGTTTGAGCTTGTAATCAGAAAATAATGACCTAAACTGAAGAAATTTTGAACCTGTACATTAAATGACTTGAAGAATTCAGGCCAGATTAGTGGGAAAAGAGACATCTAGACATATTCTGGTATAATTTTCAAGCTATTATGAGGAAGAAAAAAGCCTTTAAACAAAATAAAGTTATTTTGATGAAAGAAGACTCTTTAGGACTAGATTTTTCATGCATGGCACTGGTGGTGGTGGAAAGCAGGGAAATAAACTCAGACTCTGAGAGTCCACATCTTCCCTGTCACCATCACTGCTTATGAAAATCCAGTGATAAGCTGGGACATTTTCCCCAAACAAACTATGGGAAACTAATAGGAAAAAGTATTGTAATCCAAGAATTCCAGATCCAGCCAAATAACCGTTCACCAGAAAGCCTAAAACATATTTATACATATTCAAGAATTTAGAGACCATCTCACATACCCCCAACTAAGAAAAATACTCTAGAAAGGACTTTACTCAAACTAAAAAAATGCAACAAAATAGAGACCCCAAGATACGTGTCTACGTGGAAGAAAGAAACAATCGAGAAAGTGGATAAGTCTGGATTGTCCTCTTAGATCTTCTGCAAAAATGTCTTTTTAAAATACATCTTGTTAGTATGTTACATGTTGCATACATGACATTAAATCACATGATATTATTAGTAAGTTAGAGTTATGTAAATGTAAAACAAATACCCTAAAACACAGTAGGTTTTGCAAAAGAAATTCAGAAGATATTCTAAATAATTATAATATACAACTAAAATATTAAATTAACTTAGCAAAACCTAAGACTTGATACACTGGAGAAAATACACAGGCCCCATGTAGGTGGGAGTGAATTAGAGAAGAAGACAGGAGGAAACTTTAGATATTACAAAGGTCTCCTCTAATAAGTGTTGGTAGCAGACAAAAACAGAACTAAGCGGGGCAATAAAAACGTCTTCAGATAAAAGTAACGAACAGCTCATCAATTCATGGAGTGGAAAAGCGCGATTGAGCTTCCAAATTAAAAAATGAAAAAATGAATAGCAACTTCATTCAAACTACAAAAATAGAGGGAAAAAAAGTGAAACAAATCATCAAATAAAACAAATCATCAAACTGCCTTTAAAAGCAAAAAGATTAGGTTTGTATAAAAAATAAGTCCAGGCAAAGTGCTGTTTATAAAAACAGTAAAAAATGTAAAGGTACATTACAAAGAAAGAACAAGTAAGGAGATTCTGGTCCAAGCTGAATGGGCCGAAGCACAATTAAAGGTCAGTATACGAAGTAAAAGGCACAATCACAAAGATGAGACAACTGTCCCAAACCTATGCATGGAATTTCTTTACTAAAACTGCGTGGAGATGAAAGTTTTTGCACAATCAGGGCCCTGCAGTCCTTTTCACCTCCATCACTCAGTTCTTAGAGCACACCTTCTGTTGGTGTGAGAATGCATCCAGCACCTGTCCATCCAAAACCTTTTCATTGGCTGTACCCTCTGTCTGGCATGTGCTCGCTATTGAGGAAAGGTTAAAAGTTATCCTCCAGGTCACATCTGCTTCTAACCAAGTTATAGTAACAGTGGCCACATTTACCTTCCTACTAAGACAAAACAGACAAAACACTAACAATAATTTTTAAGACTCTGGACAACAGAAAATAAAGGATAGTGATCTCTGAGAACCAGGAAACAAATTCTATCTCTAGAATTACAGCACATCACAACGTGAGAGTTTTCAGTAGTGAAAAAAAAATTTTAATATAAAATTGAAACCCAATGTATAGGTTAAATAACAGATTAGACCTGGATTAACAAAAATTAATAAAGTAAATTATGGATCTGAAGAAATTATCTCTAATGAAGCCCAGAGAAACAGATTAAAAATATAAGCAAAATGATTCAAAGCCATTGGAGAATAGTATAAAGGACCCAAAATACCTTTTATTAGTGTTCCAGAAAGAGGAAATAAAAAGATGAAGGCTGAGTATCTCCCCCAATTTGCTTACAATACTCATCCTCATTTGGAAGAAGTCCAATGAATTGGACTGATGCTAATCCATCCTCTGATCACTCAGATCCTCCACTCCTCTTCTTCTCACAGTCTGCACCTAACCCAACAGAAATCCTACTGGTCCTACTTTCACAGTATATCTAGAATCTGACCACATCTTATCACTCCCACTGCTGCAGACTGTGATCCAAGCCATCATCTCTCATCTGCGTCACTGAGTACACTCATACAGTTCTCTCTGCTTCTATCCTCGGCCCCTAAAACCTGTCCTTAACACAGCGGCTACAGTGATCCTTTTAAGACAGGTCACTTCATGTCATTCCTTCACTCAAAACCTTAAATAAATACCAAATCTTACAGCGGGCCTACACGATCTGCCCTCTGTACTTCTCTAAACCAATCTCCTATTACTCTGTCCCATACTTGAACCTCATTGTTGTTCCTCCAACAAAATGAGAATGTTTTGGCCTGAGACCAATCCAGTTGTTTCTTCTGCCTAGAATGCTTTCCCCTTGCATGTCCATTTAGTCAATGCCTTATTCACGCCTCCCCTCATTAACCATTACTTCTCAGTGAGCATACTCTACCGTATTATTTGCTGCAGTCTGACCCATCCTCCCAGAAACCCTGACCCCCTTCACGATGACCTACTTTTCCCCCAGAGTGCTTACCTAATATGCTACTCATGATACTTATTTTTCATTTTATATCTCCTCTACTCCCACAGTATGGAAGCTTCCTTGAAGGTCTTTGTACTCACTCTTTCCTAATTTGTCCCACATTCCTAAGTAGAACTCAACGTATTTGTTAAATAAGTGGAATCCACAACAAGACACATCAGAGCGAAACTACCAAAGACGTTTTAAGCAGCTGGAGAGAGAAGGCACCGATGGACGGCACAAACAGAAATCATAAGGCAATGGAGTAACTTTTAAGTCTTAACCTAAATATTTAGGCACCATGAAACTACTTTCTAAGAATGAAAGTAAAATAAAAACATCTTCAGATAAAATAAGTTTTCACCAAAAGATATTCCCTAAAATAAAATCTGAAGATATAATTTAAGAAAAGAAAACAACCCCACAAGTAAGATCTGGAAAATAAAAAATAGTGAGTAAAGAAAATGGTAAACATATGGATAAATTAAATTACATATTGATATAAAACAATAAGTATACAATAATAAAGAAAACAATAATGTCCAATTTGTGAAAAAATTTTAATATACCTTAATTGCCTGACATCATTTGAATGTTAGGCGCAAACCCGTGGGATGCCTAGAATGGAAGCATTCATTCTAAGACACTTCATGTTCATGACAGAGATGGTAATCGATAGCCGTGGGCCAAACTTTGCTAGCTTCCTATTTTCTTTTATTTTTAGACAATAGGAATTTATGCTCTTACCATTTTGGAGGCTAGAAATCCAAAATGGAGGACTTGTCAAGGCTCTGCTGACCTCTGAAGGCTCTAGGGAAGAATCTTTCTTTCCTCTGAGATCCTGGTGGCTGCCAGCAAGTCTTGGTGCTCTTGGTTTGTAGAGGCATCATTTCAATTTCTGCCTCTGTCTTCACATGCCTGTCTTCCCTCTGTGAGTCTGTTTGTGTCTCTCCATGGCTTTCTTATATGGGTACCAGTTATTATATTTAGGGTTCATACTAATCCAGTGTGACTTCATCCTAACTTGACTGCATCTGCAAAGGTACTATTTTCAAATAAAGTCATATTCACAGATACTAGGAGACAGGGCTTCGACATATCTGAATTCAGCTCAATAGGGTCTGTGACTTGTTATTCCATCCTCAGGCTCTTGGTGGCAGTTTGGCATCTATCGATATCTTTATAAATAAAGTTTTGGTATTTTTTAAAGAAATTTTTCATGTTTATTGATTTCAGAGAGAGGGAAGGGACAGAGAAAGAAAGGGAGAGAAACATTAATGTGAGAAACATTGATTGATTGCCCTTCATAGGCACTCAGACTGGGGACCAGACCTGCAACCCAGGCATGTGCCCCAACCAGAAATCAAACCCATGACCTTTCAGCTTGTGGTATGATGACTAGCCAACTTAGCTATACCAACCAGGGCATAAATAAAGTTTTATTAGAACACTGCTACATCTGCTTGTTTATGAGGTATCTATGACTACTTCCATGCTATGACAGCAGAGCTGTAACTGCAAAATCACCCCATGGCCTGAACAGCCTAAAGTATTTATTATCTGGTTCTTACAGAAGGAATCATAAAGATATTGACTACCTTTAGACTTTACATTCCCAGTGTATAAACTAAAATAGTAGGAATAGAGACTATAATTCCCAATGCAATAGAGCCTGAACAATTCACAAGAAGGGGTAAAAGGAGAGAAGAAAGGAAGGTA
>VMDR010029895.1:0-12567 GCA_007922815.1 Macrotus californicus
CATAGTAGTTAACTTCCTCATCAGTTTAGAATATCCCTCAAGGCAGAAATAATGATAATGATCATATAAGCTCATCATTTGCATTTCCTGTGTTATTCAAACATGTCTGCATGATGCAGTAAAATTATCTCTATTACTTAGTACTGTACTTGGGTCAAAGTAGATGTTCAAATAATTCTATTTGTTGGAAAATCTATACTCTTTTTTTATTTTATTTTTTTTATTTTAGAGAGTGGGTAGAGAGGGAGAAAAAGGAGAAAAACATTGATGTGAGAGAGAAACATCTATTGGCTGCCTTCTGTATGTGTCCCAACAGGGTGAGGGGACCAAACCTGAAACTCAGGTATGTGCCCTGATTGGGGATCGAACCAGTGACCTTCCAGTTTGTGGGCTGATACCCAACCAACTGAACCACACCAGCTGGGGCAGAAAACCTGTACTCTTACTGACATATTGGATATCATCTATATATTATGTATTAATAGAACATCCTTTATGGCCATTCTTTGTTTCTCTAAATGGTACCTAAAGGAGGCTCCATTTGCACTTTAACTGAACATCTATTCAGTGCAAGGCCATGTTCTTTATGCTGCATGAAATGCATAGAGGACTGAGACAGTGGCTTCAAGGATCTGAGCATCAAATTGTAAGGATAAGGCAAAAGTACAGTGTAGAATAGATAACAAAAACTGTAATTAGAAGCACACACAACCTGTTGTGGGATTCAAAGTAAGGAGATCTCAGATAAGATTAGAAGTTTAAGATTTTATGGAATATAGGTGAGCTGTTAGGCACAGTGGCAGAAACTATGGTAGATACCCAGAATATCTACCTGGATGTCCATGGTTCCCCTTCCTTCTTAGTCCAGAATCCTGAATTTTAGCTGAGCATATTGATGGGTGGAATGGAAGACTACATTTCCAAGCTTCCTTAAAGCTAGGTGCAGTCATATGACTAAGCACTAGCCAATGAGATATCAGTAAAATTGTTCTGTGTGATCTCTGTGAATGTGGCTTAAAGGAGCTGGCCTGCAGGAAGGAGTCTCTTTTTTTCCTTCTGCCTTTTGTATGTCTTCTTGCCCCACTTACATATGGCTGAAGTTCCACAGACCACCTTGGGTCACAACGTGATTTGAAATTGAAAACCTTGTGCTAGGCTGGTACAGTAGAAGGCTAGGAGTTGGGATTTCTGAGAAAACAAGGTGAACTTCCTACCTCCTACCTCCAGGCTTATTTTGCATGAGAATAAAATAAACTCCTCATTTATGGAAGCCCCTGTTAGCAGGTATATGCTGGTCTATCCAGCTGAAACAGATCCTAATACTACCGGCCCTAGAGTTTCACTGAAGGGAAGCAGAGAAGAAACTTACTCTAGCGAATGGAGTTGCACTCTGCTGCACTGCTTTATCATTTTAATTATATTCTCATTTCTATTATTTCTGTAAAGCCTTTGGTAGTACTCCTTGTGATCTTCTTTCTTTCCAACAATGCTCCAGTATCAGGAGAGGGAGTTGGTATGGACTCTCGAGTCAGATTACATGGTCAGGATCCTAGCTTGGTCTCTCATGAGCTGTGTGATTGAACAATTTTTTAACCACTCTCAGCTTCCTCATTCGAAAAGTATAAACAGTGGTAAAGCCCAGTTCACAGGGGCTTCTCGGTTATTAATTAGTAAAGCACACAAGAGTCGATGTTGGAGAGAAACATGGCTATCACTTTCAAGAATGACTTGTCGAGTGTCAGTTGGGTATTGAGCTTGGTATACCAACGTGATAGCATATCCTGAGATTTTTTTTTTTTTCCCCAAGAAAAGGGAAAACACACTGGCTCTCAATATCTTCAAGTTAAAGATAACTCAGTTTTAGGAAGACCTAAAAATGAGTAATGACAAAGTATGACTATATTAAAAATGTCTAATATTAATGAAATTTGGGCAAATGCCAAATTAAACTATCAGCTTTAAGAAATTTTTTTTGGTAGTATGAAAAAAATGACAAAGCAATTTCTACATAGCTTCTATTGCCTGCTCATCTGTTTATACTGAAAGATACTTCCTCTATTGTCCACATGACAGCCCCCACCTCTTAGAACTATTGGAGGAAATCACCAAGTCATTAGAAAGTTGTGTCAGTTCTTTAGAAATTGAACATATTTCTTATAGAAATAATGTTATACATGTAGCCTCTCTAACTCATGATGTGCCTAAATATAGCAGTAATAATACTCTAGACTCCAGCATTGTACTTCATGCTCTCTCAGGGGAAATTCACAGTGGATTCTAACTTAGAGGTGTCAGGAACCAATGCTGTAACCCTTTCCGACGCTCTCTCCTCAGTCACTGGTGACAATTATTGGGAACTGGCAAAGAGTTTCAGCCATCTGGGGCTTGGGTAAAGGACAATAGGTAGAGAGAAAGGAAGGAGTCCTTGGAGGTCCTTGGTTTCACATCAGCTACTAATTACATTTCTTATAAGACCCTGAAAGCAATCCACAAATCTCTAGTTCTGCTACTCTGACAGGTCCCTTCTGTCCACCGCTTGTCCCTTCTTCTAGGCTATTGCCATGAAAGACTAAAGTTATTCTCTGGTTTCCAATCCTTTGGAGCAGTGGTTTTCAAAATTTTTAAAACTGTGACCCACAGTAATAAAAGCATTTTACATCATAATTAAATAAATACATACCTACATTTATACAGAACTGAAACAAAAATTTTATGGGAAAAGAACTCTTACTATGTGATATGTACATTGATAATTTTTATCTCATTCTATTAAAAAATGTTAGTCACAGCTCACTAAATCAATTGGTTGCCTTTCACACACCTCTAACTAGGGACCTGGCCTGCAACCCAGGCATGTGCCCTGGCTGGGACTTGAACCTGTGACCTTTTGGTTTGCAGGCTGGCACTCAATCCACTGAGACACACCAGCTGGGGCTTAATTTTTTTTTTTTAATAATTGAAAACAAAAAACAGTTTGACACTAACAAATAAGAGAAAATTCACAAAATTTCAAGTCCTCTCAAAAATGTCATCACCATACTGAATATTTAGTTAACTTTGGCTATTTAGGTAGTGAAGCTCCTTCCTATGTTTGGAAAATTCTCCATCTCATGATAACTCGGGCAGGCAGGATTCAACTCCTACTACACAGTCTCCACCGTCCAAACACATTCTTTCTCTAGTCCATCTGTACTCCAGATGAGTACAGCTTTTCCAGACCTTTGACCTGGAACAAGAATTCGTCTGGCAGCATAAATTACTATTGGCTACAATCACCACCGTGTACACTGTTTTGGGCCAAGTGGACCGAGGTGCTAAATGCAGCACCCAATAGCAGTGTCTACATCCACATGGTGTTGGGTGGTGCAGTTTAGTCACAGTCATGGCACCCATCCTCCTTGGATTCTTGGTTTCCCTGTGTCTTATTCTCCAGCCTTTCCACCAATTCCCTTTTTGTTCAATCTGCATAGTATGAACTAGTTTCTCTTGTTTGCAGTCAGTTGCAATCAATTTCCCTATGGTTTAATTAAGCACTAGGGATTTTATTTCTGCTTCATGCAAAAGAAGACTATCTTGGCGATTTCTTACAACAGTGCATTAGAATTCCAGTAAAGAGAAGGATGGGGAACTGTGAGAGATGAAAGTTTGACTGGGAGGTGGAGAATGTGGCTTGCTCATGAGGCAGTAAGTAGAGGAAGAACCTTTTCCGCTTTCCTTTGTGAACTAACTTCCTCTTTCTTTCCCTCTTGCAGTCCAAAACTCTGGGGTGGGGCGGGGCTACCAAAACCAAGATTCTATGGGGAGAAGAGGGAGGCAGTCATCAGCAATGAAAAGGAGGGAGCTCTAGTTGCCGCATTGGGAAATGAAAAGCAAGCCATTATTGTCACTCCCTGAGATAGCCTTTGTTAACAAAAGAACGTACAGCCTAGAAAAAGTCTTCTGACAGCGTATTTGAGCCAAACTGATGACAATTGCCGGGAAGCAAAATCTCAATGGACTGAGAAAGTTCTCTGGAGCATGGAAGCTTTGCAGCTTATTTTATACATTAGAATCAAAGGACCAGACATAAGGAAGGTTACATTAAACCCACTGGTAGTACATGAAGGGGGTGGGAGAAAGCAAAGCTAGGAGAAATCTCTGGGATTGGATAAAAAATAAAATGGAGAGATATATACTTCTTTTACATCAGTGGGTACGGGATCATTAATAATTAACATTCCCGGCACTTAGAGAAAACAAGGTAACCTTGAAGGGTTCTGTGCTCTGGCATGATGGATGTGCCCTGAAGGGTCTGGAAAAGGTTACTCTGACAGTTCAAATGTATGTTATCTTAGATGCAAAAAGACAATAGATGGGCTTAGTTAAAGGAAAGAGTGACCTTTGTCAAGGAAGCTACAGGTCTAGGACCTGAGTATCCACCACGACTCACTTTTAGTTAGGAAGTTTTACGTTTAGACCTTCCTTTGTGGTCACCCTTGGTCTCTGAGTTTGCAAGGCCTGCCTGCAGGCCTCTCCTGAGCTCGTCAGGTATAGTGTGTGGCCCCTTTTTTGTTGACACCTTTCACCTGCAAGAGACCAGTCCTGGATATAGATGGGTAAAGGACATTAAATTGTACGTTTTACATACGCACTGTTATTGTATATTATATGACATTAACTATATTATTCCTTGATAAAGTTGTTTAAAAGATATTCACAGAAACTCACTTAGTCACATAAAGACCACTTAAATTTGACTAATAATAATCCCTTATTATTAGAGGCTAGAGAGTGAATACATACACATATACGCATGTGCATAAATATACACATGAGCTAATTCTGAGTTATTTACCTTGTTGTTGTTGCAGAAGAACAAACTTTATGCTCATAGTCCTTCTTGCTGGTCTGATAACTAGATAGACATGGAACAGATTAGCAAGAGAAAATAACCAAATTTAATACATACTCATGTATGGGAACCACACATACTTGAGAGAACTAGAGACCCGCCTGCAGGAGAGGTTTGGAGACAGAAAAGGAACAAGAGCATGTAAGACATTCTGAGCTAGGGATGAGGCAGGTGCCTTGGGGGCTTCACAGTGTCCTTGTGGGATGATAAGAAAAGCAGACTTTGGTAAACAGAAGTTTTCCCTGCCCTATAGATAGGTTAAAAGAAATTCTCTCTGATAACCTCTTATAGAAAAAGCCTCTAATTTAAATTCTTCTAGGCAGTTCAGGGAGGGAAGGGTGAGGCAGAAGATTTTCTTGAGCCTGTGACTAAAGTTACCTTTAGCTTAAAACAATCAGCATATCTCAGAGGCACAACTTGGGGTGACTCATCCTAGACCCCCAGGTTATGAAGTTTAAACAAAAAGATCCCATATACTATGGATGCCTCAGTAGTAGATGTTTCTGTGTATGCATGTTATTTAATATCTGTTTTGCATCCACTGAAAAAATATGCTTTTTATTTCAAAGCCAAGCCTGCACAGAAGCCAAACAGTTCATGAGAGCATATTAGAAAACAACCTAAAAGCAGAAGAGGAGCTGCTGATGCAAGTGGTATAGTAAATGTGTGGGTTCGCCCAGGCCTGGTGCTTTAAATAAACCATAATTCCTAGCAATAAATATAAAGTAGTTTATATATTCTAATCCTTTTATTTTATGTTCTATAACCCTCAAATTCATTTTCAGATACTTAAGAAGCTTTAAGGGAAAAAAAAATCCTCACTAGGATTCGTCAGTCCTTGTCTCATTCCAGCTCCATAACTTGTAGGTTTACTCCACCTTTCTCCTGGGGCAGTCTGAGGAAATACAGCAAACTTTGTGCCTGGGAAGAAAAAATGTTGAACTATTTGGAAAGTTCCCATTTTGCTAAATGAGGTAACTGCCTCCTCCTGAAACCAGAAAAGTTGGTAGTGACCAGTGCCGTCACTACCAGAACCAGTAAGTAGAGACAAGGATTGATTCTTTATAGGTGCTTTATTCAGATGCCAGTGATCTGAGAAGATAGTGGGTTACGTGCTCTCAAAAGCCATCTTAATATTTTGTCTCAAGCTGATATTTTTATAAGGAGAAGAAAGTAGGTAAAGGGTTTGGGGGAAAAAGTGGTTAATTGGAGAAGAGTTGCAGTCAGAGGTGATTTTTCTAGTACTTTGTTATTTGTAGACCAGCAATTCTTAATCTGTGTTCCCTCCCTGGAACACAATAGCTCAGATACCATCTCCATTGCTTGCAGATCCCCTGGGGCACAAATGTTGAATTGCTGGTCAACCTCCTGGAGCCATATAAGTCATGCATTCCAGTTTCTGGAATAATGGCTTTCCACATGCATTAATCACTTAAGCCTATCAGCTATAGCTTAGGCTCAAATCTTTAACTCTTGAGTTCCCCTATCATTCCTACATCTTCTCTTGCTCGCCATCTACACTTGACCCTGTGCTGACCTTCCTGTTTTATATTCAAAGGTGAAATGAAAGGATCCCCAGTCCACATGCAAGAGAAATGTCACTGCTGGAATTGAGGCTTTATAGATTGAAACTTAAACTCCTGGCAGCTCAGTGTTGCCCTGCTCCTGCAGTTAGGTCTGCACCTTCCCTGCCTCTAGTGACAACAATGCCGAATTGATTGTTTTATACATATTCCAGTATTTGTCTGATGGCCTCTGGAAGGTACAAGGGCAAGCCTGAGGCACTGGTACCAGAATAAGATGAAGGACAAACAAACAAACAAACAAAATCCCTAAAATGTTAAAGAAATCCTTAATAGTTCAGCACATTATCTTTTTGTGAATTAACTTTTGGTGAATTTGTCACTCATCAAATTGATCTTTGGCACATTGATAATGTAAGGATCAATCAAGCATGCAAGTCGGTGGGGGATGGCCAACTGCAGAAGTTGAAAGACTGGGGTATGCCTACCTGCACTCTTCTAGTAGGGAAACACAAGAGTGGGTCTCGGCAGTGATACTGCTCTCCCATGTGACCTGAGAGTCCTTCAGGTATCAGGTAACATTACTCGCTCATCTTCTAGCAGGTGATTTTTGCTAAAAAGGGGCAGGCTGGATCCCTTGATGTTCTGCTGACTAAACAGAGCTAAGACCTTCCTTGAGGTGGGCCTAGAACCCTCCCATTCTGCTTGATCCTACAACTGACCATTGAGGTGATGTGAGCCCATGGTTATTATGCCATATAACCCAATCTTTTACTCGTGGTACTCAAACCGGTGAAGAGAGAGTTGCAATGAGGCAGCATCCTATGGGCTAATAATTGGAGGAAATGGTGGAAGCAGGGTTCAAATCTTAAAAGAAGGGGAAAGAACCTTCAGACATTTTCCTGAGGTATTAGCTTGGTCCCTGAGCATCAGCCAAGGAACCTGTCTTTTATTGGAAGGTCCAAGAAGAATGATTTTGGAGAGGTGAGAGCTATAGCTTACACCTACCAAGGCTGCCTAATATATATGGGCCTGCAGGATCTAGGCATTATTGGCTTTAGTTTTCCATCTGATTTACCTACCTTGAACCCTTTTATTCATCATACAGCTTCCCTGAATTTGGACCTGTTGTTGGGATAGCCACAGCGACAGTGAGTGAGAGGGATAAAAGCTGTTGTAGTGAAGAAGATGTACTAATTCAATGCCTGGAGAGGACTAACCTATGTCAATTTTGTCCCAGAGAAATGAATGATGCACTAGGTGATGCAGCGCTGGAGGAACTCTCAGCTTACAGTTTTCTCTGCGTTGGTTACTGGCATGGGAGTTAGAATTCTTTAACCTATGTCATGTGATCTTAGAAGCCAGAGGACGTAAAGACTGAGTGTGGAGATTTGAGATTGATTCATATAAAGGCGTTGAATTGGGCCATCTTGGCTAATAGGAGTGTGAAGACCAATATGCAGGTCCACTGAGGCCAGACCCCAGGGTACTTGGGCATCAAAAGCAGGTACAGAAATCTCTTTGGCTCATCTGGTAGATAAATATATTCTTTGCATTGTGGGTTGTTGTGTCAGGTGAGCATCACCAGATGACCCTGAAGCCCAGACTCTATGTTTAATACTGCTGGTGACCCACTTAGCCAAGGCACAGGTAGAGTGTGAGACATGAGCTTCTACAGTGAGAAACAACTTGATTAACTCCTTTTAGAGCGGCGGTCCCCAACCTTTTTGGCAACAGGGACGCATTTCATGGAAGATGATTTTTCCACTGTCTGGGGTGGGGGTGGGAGGAGGCAGGAGGCGGAGCTCAGGTGGTAAGTGAACTGCGTCCACCCACAGGGAGGTGGGGCGGGGAGGGGGGCTCCTGCTTTAATAGCCTTGTTAAGGATAGTCCTGAGTTGCAGAGAGTACTCCTTTGCTTAGGCTTTGATCAGTTATCAATTATGTGGGCAGTCAGACCTAACTGTGCTTCTTCTCTACCCTAGGTAAGTCCTCTAGTCCACAGTTCTTCCAGCATGTTATGCTCGAAGTTATGTCCCTTGTACTCTGATCTTTAAAGAAGGATATCACGCACTATGTTCTCAGTTTGTTGGAACAGAGCCACAGAATCTGGCATTAATCCTGGAAACCCATAGTTGTGATGGACTAGCAGGTTTTCTCCATTTGTTTTAGGGATCTTTCGGCAGCAAAAGGATGTATTTTCACATTTGTAGTTCTAGTCATGAAATTTCCACACTGAAAATGGTTCATATTCGGCCTTTTGGAATCTCTCCCTGGGTTCAAAAACCAATTTTAAGGAATTGACAAGTTTTTCCTATTGGCATGTATCAGAAATTCCTTTCCTATAAACTTTTGTTTTTCATTTGGTATTATATTATGCAGTTCATGTATATCATTATTGAAATGAGCCAAAATTTGTATATGCCTCCTATAGGAAATCAGAGTACACATTCATGGAATAATTTGGAGAACAATGTCTTTTTGAAGTTTGTGGTCTGCATTTTGAGGCCACTTTGCTCCCATATTTCTCATCTCTGAAAAGATCTGTTAATTTAGTTTAGCTTTTGCTTTAAATATGTTTTTCTAATTTACTATATAATACAGGCTGAACTTTAGTACTGCACAAACATAAAGCAGATGTGGATTTTGAATTATATAGTTTCATGTAAAATAAAAGAAAATATACATTTAATAGGCATGAAACAGTTCAATAATGGTGTTAAAACAGAACCAAAATCTTTATAATATAATCAAACAAAATATAACACAAATTAATGTGCACATACCTGTGGGAACATTATATGTATGTCCCTTATATTATATGTCCCTTGTATGTCCAATGTGGTGAAAGTACTCTTAGTAGAGACTTCTTTTGCATTTCCCAAATACTCTCTTACAGGGAAGGTGGGCATGCCAATGAGCCAATGATACTACTGCTATGGAGAGGAAATTGACAATATCCAGAAATATCACAGGTATATTTACCTTGTAACTGAGCAATCCCATTTCTAGGAAGTTATCCTGAAGTTACACTGGCAAGTGTGTATGCCATGTACACAAACTCACTAATTGTAATTCTATTTGTAATGGCAAAAGATTGAAAACAAGCCCCTGAGTAGACATGATTGAAGTTATATCATACAAATATATGATATATATTGAAACATCTGCAACCTCTCAAAAATGAGGATCCTTGCATTATCATAGATTGTGATCACTAGAATATGTTAGGTAGAAAAAGCAAGGTGTAGATCAGTGTGCACAGCAAGCCATGTTTCATCACCAACAGTGATGATTAGTGAATAGTGAAATTAGTTGTCAAATGCACAACAAATAGATATTATGTTTACCTTGTGTGATATAACCTAAAGCA
Source organism: Macrotus californicus (assembly GCA_007922815.1). Taxonomy (NCBI): domain Eukaryota; kingdom Metazoa; phylum Chordata; class Mammalia; order Chiroptera; family Phyllostomidae; genus Macrotus; species Macrotus californicus. The sequence continues at coordinate 9,787 of VMDR010029895.1, forward strand.
GGTAAAGTATATAAAGTGTTCTTGCCAAAAATGCTTAGCCTGAATCTCACCAAGTCTTCAGGTCCAACTGCCATTTTATATGAAATACAGGGGAAAACAGACATGTCCATGGTGTCAAAGAGCAGAATTCAGCTAATGAATTTGAAGATCTCGTTGGCTCTGTTAAGCAGTTCATGAACAAGGCAGCATCCTCGCTAGCAACTAGAAGGGCATTTAGGTGAATTGTACAGAATGAAATGTTTTTATAGACAGAAAGAATGTGGAACTAAGAAGCTGAAAGAGTGCAGTTATTTCAGGCAAGGACAGCTTCCATTAGGGGATGTCAGAGACTCACATCCAGCAGATTACTAGTGTTGATCAGAAAATTCCAGATTGGTTGGCTTAAAATTCCACTCCTGGGAGACACTGCAATTAGGCTAGTTACTAAATTTTGATTTGATGAAATAGCTTAGCAAAGGTGACTCCATTTTTGCCTGCTGTTTCTTTTTTAACAGAGGAGAACATAGGGGAGCAATCAGACCAGCGCAGAAGGTGGGACATTCTGCAAGCCTGCTGGCCTATGATCTTTAACAAGGAGATGTCTTGGGAAAAGATAAAGAGGTTGTAATAAGGATTAGTCTATATTAAAAGGTAACTTAGACTTTAGAGGTTGAATTTATTCTGGTTTCAGACCAGCCAACTCCCCAAGACATTTTGGGAGGAATTAAATATGGACTAAGTATTAGATGGTATTAAAGAATTATGGTTAATTTTATCAGATGTGATCATGATATGGTGAGTAGGTAGGAAAATGTCCTTTTTTCAGATATGTACCCAAAGATGTTTAAGATAGAAATGCCATATTGTCTGCAATCAAAATACTTCAGGAAAAAAAATAGTTGAAACAAATTGGGCAGAATGTTAGTCATGAAATCTAGGTGATGTGTGGAGGGTGTCACTTTTATTATTTATAATTTTATGTATGTTGAAAGTTTTCATTTAATGAGAACCAAACAACAAAACTGAAACAAAGAAATACCAATCGTCTTGACCTTCCTGGGGTCCCCTTTGGCCCCGTGATGACTTGTGGGGAAAGAGCTGAAGCAGCTGCCTTAACTCTGTAAGTGGAAGCCATACGTTTCAAGTCACAGGCTGACGTTAGCGGGGTCAAGTCAGCCCTGGACCTACCAGCACTGGCCTATCTGCCCACCAAGGGAGAAATAATTATCATAATAAAGCCATTGGGGAAAAAATTTTAAGTTTAAGTGTTGTAAATTTGCATCATGTGTCAAGAAATGAGATATACACTCTGAACCTCAGAAGCCCCACTCTCTCCTCTCAAACCTTTGAGACTAAATGTTAGACCTCATGGGACATGCACAAGAGGGGTCCATGGAACAATTCACTGTGATATTTGGAACATTGTTAATGCCTGATAAAATTTGCCAGTTTCTTTGATTTATCTCACTGATGATCAAATGACCTATTTCCACATAGGTGGCTTATAAAATAGAAATGAAGCTGCCCTGGAAACTCAGAGTCAGTGATAAAACTTTACATAAATATCTTTTCCAAATAGTACATTTCACTAACAATAGGGAAGGGGAACTTTCATAAACAGAAGTATCTGGAGATAAGAAAACTGCTTGTAAAACCATGAATAAAATATAGGTGTAAAATACCTTCTTGTCAGGATCCTGTTTGGCATAAATTTCTGGGCATAGTTTGTAGTCTGAGGCAAAAATTGATGTGGACCCATCCCACAGGTCTGTGTTTTGTGGATGTTTGTCCTATGTCTCCAGACAAACGACGAACAACGAACAAACAAATTCACACAGACTAAAGAAATCTGGGGGAGAAAAAGGGATGGTGTGGTGACTCTCTAAGTGAGAAAGAGAGGCGGGGAGGGGGAGAGAGAGGAGAGAGAGGGAGAGGGAGAGAGGGAAAGGGGGAGGGAGAGAGGGAGAGGGAGAGAGAATACCCTGACCCCTGCCTGGACAGGCTTTTATTGACATTCTAGGTACATTAGGATGGTCCTCATTTACTATGCACAGGTTCACTTTAGGTGGTTACCATAACAAAGGAAAGAATGTTGCTAATCACTTCAAAGATAAAGGTTATTTGCAAATGTAAAGGGGAAAAGTGGTTGAACTGGTTACACCCAAACTTGGGAGGTTTATCATAGATTTTAGGAAGTTACTTTAAAGATATTCAGTAAACATTTGCTGCCTCAATTCAGAGTGAGGGAGTTTTTAGCAAGAACAAGTCTCAAAGCAGGCTAGGTACAATGCAGGCCTGATCCCCACGGGAGACCAATCCATGGGTTTGCTTCCTGTGTGCCAAACACGTACCTGTCTGTTTTCAGAACAGAGCTGAGCTACATTTGACCTTCCACACAGATAGGTTCCCTATAAAAAATGATAGTTAAATATTTAATTTGTTTGACAATCATCCCTGAGACTATTATTATAGGTTCACTTATTTGGTGCTATAAAATTTTTATATTTCAAGAAGTGTTTGATGTGTATAAGACATGTAGTGATGTTAATGCCTCCCAGCCCTCTAACAGCAGGCTTCATCTTTAATGTTGAGTTTGTTTCATGAGTCCTGGTGAGGAATGATATTCTGGTCAATGATTGTTCATTAATACAAACAAGATTATAGGAAGAGTGAGCTTCCCTTCAAAAACCAAGCTATAATCAGAGACTAAAATAGTGATTAAAACCTGAACATGACTCTCTTCCTCGATGGAATTGTAAAGTACTTGTGTCTTATATTTAGCACGTGACCCTCATTTTTAGA
>VMDR010029896.1:0-12571 GCA_007922815.1 Macrotus californicus
CCTCTTTGAAGCAATCTCTGTTAAATGCATCTGGTTTTAACTCTTCCAACGTCTAACTCCGTAATTCTCGACAACTCTATTTCTTAGATAGTATTTACTGACTCACCCAAGAAAGGGGGGTGATTTAGTTACTTATATTACTTTCTCATCCATTCCCCTTCTAACAGTCACAATTTAATAAAGTAAAATTATTATTAGACTTGCTGCAGGTTACAACTGTTCCTTTAAATAGTATACTCATTCTGCTGCTTTTGTTTCATAAATTGAGTACTGACACTCCTTCTAACTGTAAAGGTAGGATATCTTGTGGAGTACTGGTAATAAACTGGCTTAAGGCAGGAGGGTATACATAGTATTGGCTGATTTCCATGAACTCACATGATGCCCAGTTAGTTCAAGGCACCAGCATGATGTTACTGCATTAGGACTGGAGCCAGCCCCAGCACACGACTGAATTAGCGTCTCAGCTTTCTTCCGCCTTTCTCCCCCTTCCAGCTCCTTTCTTATGTCAGCTTTTTTTTTTTCTTATTACAACGTTCATTATTTATGTTTACAATGTACTCTGCCACCATAATAAGATTTCTGTATTTGTTATCCATTGGTTGATTATAAAAGTTAAAAGCCAATAAATAACATTTATGAAATTATACTATACACATTTTATTGGACAAGAAGTGTGTTGGAGTTATACAAGATCTGTCCAGAAGGTATCCAGCCATGTACTATGAAAAATAGAGACATTTATTGAAGAAGATACAAGATCCAAGAAACACTGTACATAGGACAATGATGACTCAGTCTCCTTCAAAGTAGGCACCTTGGGACCTCACACAGTTCTCCTAATAGCCATCAGCTGCCCCATTGTATTTTCCTGAATCGCATCAACAGTCTGAAATCTCTTCTTCCCTTTCGAAGGTGATTTTAATTTTGGGAAAAGCCAGAAGTTGCAGGGCACCAAATCTAGGCTGCAGAGGGGCTAAGTTACCTGGGTGATTTAATGTTTCACCCAAAAACTGCACAAGACATGATGCATCAGCAGGCGTGTTGTCGTGATTAAGCTGTCCATTACCAGTTGCCCATAGCTGCAGCCTTCTGAATCATCTGAATAGTTTCCGCAGAGGAATGTTCAAGCTTAACGCAAAATTTGATGCAGACTCATTGCTCTACTTGCTCAGTCATTTTGAATGTAATGGCCACATAGTACGTATACTCACTCAACAGCATCTACCACCTGCACTGACTAGTACAGTGAAGTCATCATTGTTCATGCATGCGCATTCCAGTCCACTCTCCTTTGCTGCCAGATTATATCAAAGTCCCAAAATTATTCACGTTATATTAACAATGGCTGGACTCTTTCCAGACAGACCTCCTATGTCCTTCTCTACAGTCTAATTCCATGGCCAAGAGTCACTTAAATAAATAAAATTTCCCCTAACATCCTAACATAAGGGTCAAATGGACCCTTTTTTCCTAGACTTTACCAATGGCATGAAATCATTCTACCTACTTCATATTTTTAATCACAATTTTTACATATAACTATTTATTTATCTTTTTATAGTTGAGCAAAATGATGGGCCTTCATCAAGTCCTCAAGTTTGTCCATCCTCCCAAATACTCTTTTTCCAGGAGATCACCCACCTCACCCCAGTCACCTGCTCTGACTCAGAGCCCTGAGACCCCTGGATCACTGTTGGCCTGCTTTTCCTTTCCTGGCTTTCTTAAGTTGGATGCGCTGTTGCCTGGATCTCATTTTTTCTTTTACTGATGCACTCATATTTTTTCTCTCCCTCTTCCAAACCTCCTGGAGTGCAGTCTTAGTAACTTAGAAGAAGTGCTGTGTGGAAAGCATTTTCTGGGACTGCATGTCTGAAGACATTTTCACTGTGCTTTTTTTTGCATTTGGTTTAGTTTCACTGGGTAGAGAATGAGAATGGGTTGAAAATACTTTTTGTCTCACCATTTTAGACAATTGCTCCATTTTCTTCTTGCGTTCGGGTTGATGTGAAGAAGACTAATGCCACACTAACTCGTGCATGCTTGTTTTCTGAAACTTTAGGAGGCTGTAGCTAGGTATTTGTGTACACAATACAAACACATGGGTACTCAATGGAGTCTTTTCATCAGATCCCTTGTGTCCTTTATTATTTCCTGATACAACCTGCCCCTCAAGCTTCTCTGTTTTCTTTTTATGCGAGATTTCTATTAGTTGGCTGCTAGACATCCACATGTGTCTTCTCTTTCCTATTTGCCAGTTCTATGTGTGTCTTATATTTTTAGAAAATTCCCCAAACTTATTTGCAGTTGGTCTATTAAATTTTTTTACAATCCAAAATTTAGTCTTCTAGAGACCTTTTGTGTTCTCATTTTATCCTTCAAAAGTCATTCTGCTCTTAGTTTATGGGTAGAATAGTTTCTTTGATCTTTCACTCTATTCCATAAATTTGTCTTGTTTCCTCAATTATATTTCTTACAGAGACAGGTGTTATGTTTGTTCAGGTGGGGTTTTATCCTTTATGCTTTTGGATTCTTTTCATGTGCTTTTTTTTTATCCTTGATCATCCATTCATATTTAAGAAAGGACAAAATTGATTATTCTTAGTGTCTTGTATGTAACCACTCTACTGTTGAGAAGGGAGTGAGATAGATAGATAGATAGATAGATAGATAGATAGATAGATAGATAGATTTTAGAGAGACAGAGGAAAGGAGAAAGAGAGTGAGAGATTGATTTATTGTCCCACTTATTCATGCATTCATTGGTGGATTCCTGTGTGTGCTCTGACCAGGGATCAAACCCACAACCAAGTATATGGGGACAACACTCTAACCAACTGAGCTACCCAGCCAGGGCAGGAGTCATGTTTTTTGACACTGTCGTCTCCAACGAACAGGAAGCCTGACTGGGAGCTTTGTGCGTGAATGAGGGGAGCTGGTGTCTCCACCCATCCATCCTACCATAACAAGGGAAGACTTACTCTGGATGTCTCAACCGAAGGAAAATCCTTAGCTCTCCTCTACTGATTAAGTCAATTTCTTTAGACAAAAAAAAAAAAAAATCCCTCTGGAATTTTGCCTTGGGTTATTGCCAGACTTCTGAGAGCCGTGTACAGAGAGAAGGAAGGATGGCAGTAGATAAAGGGAAAGTGGAGGGCAAGTTCTGAGGGCACAATGTCCTGAGTCTAGACTTCAAATTAGTTGTCCTATTTCCAGGCTCATTTCTCACCGCTGCCCCAACTCTTCACACTGACACTGAGCTCAGAGCCTGTCTAGGGAAAGGGAAGGTCAGCTTTCACTTATACTTCAAGTATTTTTTTCCACTGGCTGCATCTTCCTCAGTTTGTATTTTGTCAGTATTTCTCCTTCTGTTTTCCTTCCTCTAGAATGCTCTGGTACACATAGCCCCTTCCCTTTATTTTCTTAACTTGTATAAGTTCCTTTCTTTCAGCACTTCTATTTTTTTATTCAGTGATATCTGGAAAGAACAGGACTTTGATGTATTTTGAACCTGGAGACCACTGAGCTACTTTTAAATGCCTTTGTAACCTTAAGGACACCGTGCTTTTATGTTATTACCCATCAATCGTGTACTGAAGAGCAAGATCTAAACAAATGGCCAGAAGTTTCCATCAAATCTCTGCTTTTCTCTTGAAATGCATTATAGACCCTTACCCCAGATCTGAAGGCGGCTGAGAGGGATTAGCTCTTGCATCCAATAGAAAGCGTTTCTGTATGATGGTCCTCTTATTTTCCACATTAAGTACAGGATAACCCATCTGTTCAGTCCAGGTGTTCATTACTTCTTTCACTGGTAGATTACTTGCCTATGATTTTAAAAACATGGGATAAATAATCAGGTAAAGGAATAATTGGTAAATCATTTGTTAATAAAACAAAGAAATATTTGGGTATATACTCTTCCTTACCTCTTCAAGTGCTCTCCAAAAATCTGAAGTTTTTGCATTCCCAAATTTGTATTTTTTCAAATAAGCCTGTATGTGGGAGATAACAAGTTCTTTAGGAGTCACTGTTTGCTTTTCTCATGCCTTCCCAACAGGACCTGAACCCCCTGACATATTTCACTGGGAAGTATGATATAGCAAGTGTCCCTAGAAAGAAAGTCAAATGATACATTGTAAGAAAAACATTTTTAACCTATAAAAACACTGCACAAACCATGACTTATTGGTAAAGCAGAAGGAATATTATTTCTTATTAATGAGATAGGTTTGTTTTTTTTCATCAGTGGAACTGTGAACAAGAGAGAGAAACAGTTTCATTTTTTCAGGACAAGCAATATGAGCTCCTCAAGGCGAGTCAGGTGTTCAGCAAACAGTCAACAGTCCACGACATTTCTGATCTACTCTGAAGAAAGACCCACAACTCTGTGATCTTTACTTAGTGGTGTTCACCTGCCCACTACCGGCTGCATCTCCTGCCTTTATTTATAGCGGTGTTTTCTCATCTCTGATACGATATGACCCCGTCACACACAGGAAGGATTGAAGTGACGTGCAAACATAAAACAAGGGAGCTTGGCTCTAAGCCAGGGCTCAGCAAATTTTTTCTATAAAAACCTATACGGTAAAGAGTTTAATAAGCATTGTGGGCCATAAAAATCTCCATTGCAGCTACTCAACTCTGCCTCCATAGCAGAAAAGCAGCCATGACTAATATGTAAATGAGTGAGCATGGTTGTCTTCCAATAAAACTTCATTTATGCACACTGGTGTTTGAATTCCACATAACTTTCATGCGTCATCAAATAATCCTCGTTTTTAGATTTTTTTAGCTATTAACAAATTTAGAAACAATTTTGTTTGCGGGCCTTACAAAACTGAGCAGTGGGCCAGAGTCTGCCCACAGGCAGCCGTCTGCACACCCCTGCTCTGCAGAAATGAGTGTGCAAACTTGTGAATAATGATGATAATGACGGTGGGGAAATTATTCACTTCAAATGAGTCTTCCCTCTTCAAGAATGTTTTAAATACAGACTAGAAGACTTCCCTCGTAGGCAATTCTGCTCACAAAAATCTCTCTACATAGGAGTTTTCACATACAATGTGACATCTCCCTAGAGAACATTCCCCGTCTTCTCCTCATCTCAGAATTGAGCCCACTGGTGCTGCTCCGGGAACCCTTGCACAGCCCCCACTGCCTCACTCCTCTGTTTCTCTCTGGCATGGTCCCACTGAAAATGTGGACGTCTTTGACCGAAACAGAAACTTCTTTAGTGTTCTTTCAGCTTTCAAAGAAAATAACTAGTGGTTGACATTGCACATATAATTTTCACTCTACGTTGCTATAATTTTCAGGAGGTGCTGTACCTAAGTCACATTAGCTTCTAAATTCCTCTCCTTTTTAGGCATGGAGAGATAAAGGAGCATTAGCAGACTGCTCTGTGGAGCCCAAAAGGGTGGAGGCCAGTCTGGAATGCTGCCTTCAGATTTGTCCTTCTGGTTAGCCCACCAGTCAGCCCTGCCACCAGAGGGCAGGCAAAGGAAGGGAGAAGAAACGACAGGCACATCCTCTCTGTCACTTTCAGGTACTCATTCCAGCGTTTGCACAAATCATTCATTTATCTTAATAAAATAATTGTATACTCAGAATACTAATAATTATAACCATAGATATCTGTTAATTGTAAGTTCTAGTGAATAGTAGCTTCTTTAATTTAGAGGAGTTTATTAGTATTTTCACAATTTCTTGAGCTTCAAAATGAGCAATATTGGAACCGGAAGGAACCTTACACATTATTTAATACAGCTCCCATATTTTGAGGGAGGGGCAAAGGAAAGCAGTGCTTAAAGAGGTAAAGAGATTTGCCTGACATTACTCTGTAAAGAATTCTGAATCCTGGACCAGTCTGTGTGGTTTTCATCACTACAGTTATTGTTACTTTTTAAAATTATATTTGCTTGCTTCTACTGATCTAGAGGCTAGATGAACATTTATATTAACAGGTACTCACTTTGGACACACAGAGGGCCCACAGACACATGAAAAGATGCTCACCTCACACCTGTCAGAATGGCCATCATCAATTAATCAACAAACTACAAGGGCTGGTGAGGTTGTGGAGAAAAGGGAACCCAAGTGCACTGTTGGTGGGAATGCAGACTAGACAGACACTGTGGAAAACAGTATGGATGTTTCTCAAAAAATTAAAAACGGATTCGCCTCATGACCCAGCAATGTCACTTTTGGGTATATACCTGAAGAAACCCAAAACATGAATTTAAAAAAATATATGCAACTCTATGTTCTTTGCAGCATTATTTACAATAGCCAAGATCTGGAAGCAGCCCAAGTGTCCCCCAACAGACAAGCAGATAAAAAAGCTGTGGCACATTTACACAATGGAATGTTACTTGACCATAAAAAAATGAAATCTTACCATTTACAACAGCATGGATGGACCTAGAGGGTGTTATGCTAAGTGAAAGAAGTCAGAGAGAGAAAGATAAATACTGTATAATTTCACTTACATGTGGAATCTAAAGAACAAACTAAATAAACAAACAAAGTTGAAACAGACTCACAGAGACAGAGAACAGACTGATGGCTGCAGAGGGGAGGGGCCTTGCGGGGACTGGGTCAAAAAGCTGCAATGATTAAGAAGTGCAGAGTGGTAGTTACAAAACACAGAGGGGTAAAAGTACAGCATGGGGAACACAGTCAATAGTATTGTGGTACGCATGGTGCCAGGCGGGTACTGGCAATATCGGAAGGAGCACTTGGTAAAGTATATGACTGTCTAACCAGTATGCTGTACACCTGAAACTAATGCAGAACAGTATTAAATATAAAAAAGGTACTCATTTTATTCTGTCTAGATTTGTACTTCTGAATGTTCTATACTATGAAATTTTCTTCTTCCCCATTCCAATAAAAATTTATGATGACCTAAGTCAACCAATAACAGTCCCTCAGGAAAGGAAAGGACCGCTTCTGTTACCAGTATCGCAGGAAGGGAAAGAACATTTTCCAGCTGAGCCGCTCCTGTGTTATCCAGCATACTACTGGTAACTAGGAGACGAAGGATGGACACATTTCTGAGCTTCTAAGCAGTTCATGACCAATGCTGTTATGAAGGCCCTATTATCTATTATGCTTTTCTCCTGTATGAGGACAACCTTAAAGAGTTTCCAGTTGGTGGTTTTGCTCTTATTTCCCCTCACTCCATACCTGCTTTGCTGTCCAAGTTGTGCTTGGGGAAAGGTGATGAGCATGAAAGAGAAGAGACAGCTGGTCACCCCAGATTTAGTGGCACACCTGGTTAGCTAATAAAATGTCGCTTTGGGCATAAAGTTAGTATTTGCAAGGGAGAGACCTCAGGCATGCAGTATGATGATAACTCAAGGTAAAACTCTGTGTGGGTCCTTGAACTATATGAGGGAATGTGAGAGTTCCTTCAATTGGTGTGAGAATTTATTGAAGCTTATTGAGTGTGGCCTTATATACTATTTTCAAATTTTAGCTAGTGCCTGAAGATTGAAGGAAAAGAGTTACTGTTTTGTAGGGGTTATTTTATTTGTTGGTAAATTCACTTCATATTACTGTAATAGTCAAGATTAATATCTACTTTTCTATTTGGATTCTGGTGCCATCTGTAATCACAGTTAGGGTGAAGGAATACAGTTTTAACTTCAGAAATATTAGTTTTAGACAGAACTGGGTTTTTAACTAATTACACCACAGATCCTGGGCTAAAGAAAATGTAACACTATTATTGAATTTTAGAGTAGTTACTCACTTGTAAAGAAGACTCTTCCAGCACTTCTATAAAGAAGTTAACATGAAAAAGCATTTAATTTAAAGTCAACTTTGAAGAGTCCAGGAATGTTTTGTTCATTAGTTTAATTTGGAATGAAAATGATGCAAATGGAATTTTAATTTTTTAAAAAGGAATTGCCTGCTTATTTCTCTATTTCTTACCATGACTATTCACTGATTCATTCCAGAAACATTTTTGGGTTCACTCAACACACATAATGCATTCTACTAGACCCTGGAGTGCGTGCACCGCTATGGATGGCAGGGTTCCGCACTAACGGTGCCTACAGTGAGCAAAGATGTGCGGAAATCTGAGTTTGAAGCGGATGGAAAGCTTACAAGATTCTCTAATGTACATATAAGAACAAGTACACAGCCTCTCCCTCTCCACCTAATGTCCACACAGAATACCTTATTAATGGACAGAAGGAAAACGTACCGATGGACTCCCTGAATATTTCCTAAATCTTAAGTCTTACTTAGTCACCTGGGAACTTTTGTTTTGGGTAGAAGGGGACCATTTCCTTTGGGGGTGGTATAGACAGTACTAAATGCCACACAGGCAGACTTGGTGGCAGTGGGAGTTACAGGAATCACTGTCCTGTGACTCTTTGGGAAGCTAGCAGGGCCCTGCTCTGACCTGCGTTCTGCTTTGTCGGCTCGTCACCATGGGCACTACCTGGGACGTCGGAGTGGGGAGGTTAATGGTATTAACCATTTTCAAATCCAGTAGTAAGGAAAAAGTCTTTCTAAAAACTGTAGGAGAAGACTTTAATAGATGGGTTTATATTTCTCTAGCATGTTGCCATGGACTAAATTCATAGAGTAAAGTCCCAGAAATTCATACAGTAAAGCCCTAATCCTCCATGTAAACGTAATGGTATTGGAAATGAGGTCTTTGGGAAGTATTTATTTAGGTTTAAATGTCTCGGCCACCTAAGGACCTAGTGAGAAGGCAGCCGTCTGCAAGCCATCAAAACAGCCCTCACCAGAATCTGAATATGCTGGCAACTCCCTCTTCGACTCCTCAGCCTCCAGGGCTGGGAAAAGGTAAGTTGCCTGATGTTTAAGCCACCCAGTCTGTGATGTTCTGGTGTTTTGTTATGGCAGCCCCAGCTGCTTCACACACATGTAAAAGGTTAAACAACAACAACAACAACAACAACAACAACGAAACAATCTGTTTAAATTCTCTGTGAAACCCCTGCCACATGGTAATTACTGATGCAAGGAAGACACTTAAGTGGATGTAAAATCACTTTTTAATGTTTTACTATGTTATCTATCCTTGAGTAAGGAAAGTGAAAGTAAAAAGGGAATTACCCTTAATTAATCACACATCTTACTTAACATTCATCAGCCACATATCAGTGTCATGTACTTTTAATAGCATTAAAAATACTAAATCCTACCTACCCGACATCCTTTTTGAAAGTTCTCTGGTGATATCCAGTCTTCAAGCATTCTCAGAATGGAAGCTCCCTATGACGGAAAAGGAGAAATTAAACTAATAAAAAACACAAAAGGGACAAATATCAGTCATCACTATTGTGACTAATATTTCATGATCATATTTATGAGATTTCTTGAAGATGGTTCTGGTAAGTTATGTGGTTACAGCTTTGTGATTTTAGGCTAATAATACCACTTCGCACACTCCCTGTATCTGTCTTTCTGAAATAACTTAAAGGTAAAGAGAAATCGATAAAATGGCCAGCATTTCAGTGACCTGAGGTTCAAGTAATTACTGCACTTCACCAAATGAACCAGCAGAGGGGGCTTTTCTAATGAAGGAGGAAAGTTTTAGACATACTGGGTTCTTTCATGAATAAGGAAAACAGTTTCAGGATAAAATTTTGGCTGTTCATAAGGTATATTTACATAATTGAAAAAGTACATTTAACAGAGGGAAGCAGATATTTGAGATATTATCTTGCCAAATAGTTTAATATAGATAGATGTATAATTTAAGTATAAAATCCTTCCCCTCAAAAGGGATTTATCTCATCGGGTTTTCTTTAGTCTGAAGAATCTGATTGCTACCCTCGCTGTGTAGCTTCTTTTCCATGTTATAATATTAGTACTAACTTTTCCTGTTAATAGATTTTTTAATCAATTTTTTCAAGTAACTGACCAGAAAAACATTTAAGTTAGTAATTTTCACTATAATTTATTGATTACTATAAATTGTTTTTGTGTATAGTAGACGGATTATAAATATTTTCTTATTTCAGGCCTAATGTGTTAAACCCATGGAGTCTCCAGGACTCAGAAAAAGCTGATTCGACAAATATAAGCTTCACCTTGTGAGTTATTAGAATATACTCTGGATTGGAAACTTTCACTTTGAACAGAAGATGAAAAAGAGTCACTGACAATGGGAAAACAAAATAAATACAAGAAGCCTGAGCAACCCCATAGGAACCATAGGAGAGAGAAAGACAAAAAAGGTGGTGTTATGTAGTTCAAATACGAATATATACGCACATACACATACACACACATATATAAAGCTTTTCCCCCCACTCAAGTCAAGTTTTAAAAAAGGCTGATTTTATTCTCAGTCAAGAAAGGATGGATGGAGAAGAGGGAGAGACAGAAAGAGAAACCCCGATCGGCTGTCTCCTGCACGCACCCCAACCGGGGACCTTAACCTGGGCATGTGCCCGCCAGAGCTGGCTCCAGTCAATTTTATCTAACATAGACTTTAGCAACTATCATGTTTCATCTTATGTGCAACTTTAAATATCGCTCAGAATAACAAATTGTACCAGTTTTCAGTGGCTTCTGAGCACCGTAATGCAGGGGGTAAACTCAGAGGCCGAGGAGGGAAATGACAGAATGATGCTGCCCTCAGGCGCCAACGTGTTTACAGGAGAAATCGCAGGAGATGTTGGGAGAGAAACTGGGCAGCATAAACCCGTGGGCCCCCACAGACTGTCAGCAACTTCCCACAAAATGACAATGGATAAAAATGCCTCGTTTACATGCTAACGAAGTCGTCATTAAACCTTATCTAAAAATAGACAAAAGCAATTCCTCAAACTCAGTCGGATTTAAATACCGATGAGGAGCACTCAAGGGTTCTACTGTAAAAGGTGTCCACGTACAAGGCATTTCTCGTTGACTACACGGGCAGAAAAAGTTTTACTGTCTTTTAAAAAATCAAATAAAACCATTTTAAATTCGATGCTTAAAGTTTAAATGTTCAGTGATCAGAATGAGAGCTCTTATAAACGCAGAAAATTTTTTAAAACTCTGATTCAAAATCTGGACACAATGATCAGCACTGTTCATTCCCACTGAAGGACACAAGCCATTGAATGTTCAACACTCAGAAAACATTGTACACTGTTTCTAAAGTCCTTTAACACAGTCTAACCATCTTGCCATCGCTTTTAGGCATTTACTAAAAGAAAACGCACTACGCAGGAAGATGTTAAAAACAATGCCGTATTTTCCTCACCTTGCTGTAGGATATTCCATCAAAAGCAGATGTTATTTCATCAGGATTGGACACAGTGACCACAATCGGGTGTGAAGACATCAAAGAGTCATCCTCTTGTACAGGCAGTACATCTTCAAGTAACATCTGGTCCCGCTAAAATGACAGAACGAACCCAAGGAAGATAGTACTTTCTTTACACTGATTCATCTAGCAACGCATCATGTGTATAATACAAATTGGGGGAAATAGATACAAATGACTCAAAATATTCAAAACAAGCACTAAGCACTCAAATTAATCATGTTTTGCACTAGTTGGTCTATACTGATTATGTTACCTTCTCCTTCCTATAACTCCTTTCATTTTGCCTCCACATTTATTACAGGCCCAGAAGACACAAGCGCCTGTGAATTCTGTTTCTGTTCCTTCTGCGTGACTTGCAAACAGGTGCCTCACTTTTCAAGCCCTGTTTCCATATCTGTGCAATGGGAATATCATCTCACAGATTTGTTCTGAGATTTAAGTGAGGAACCAAGCTGATTTGCCAAAAATTGATGTTTGCGTTAAAAATAAATTTTTTTTTGTCAACTAATCACTGGAACTTGGATGACTCATAATTAATTGAACAAAACATAACTTTTGCTTTAGTTCTAATTAATAACCACCTTTTCATCCCAGTCCCGTTTTCTCAGTAAGATGGAGTAGTTGAGCCATCTAGTCCTATAGCCAGGCTTCCTTTTTTCATTATTCAGTTTTTCCGTCTTCTCGAACATAAGTGTAAACAAGTTCCTTTAACTGTTACATAGGCAATGATGGCATCTACTTTTCAGAACTGGGCAGCCAATGCAATGAGCTAAATAAAGCATGGTAAGCAGTCGGCACAGCACCAGGCATAGAGGGAAGACCTAACACAGCTGCTGTTCTTGTTTTCATTCTTAATCAGTTAGACTCTAAAATCTAGCTCTGTTAAATCACTACTAATAAAAAACCAAAAGCTTTATTGGTCTTACTGAATTAAAAATATTAGTTTACATTTTCTGATTTTGTGGTCTCCTTTCAATAGGCAAAGTACTAGTGTCAGTCAAGTTAAACTGTGAGGAATTAAGAGAATAAAGTTTGCAGATGAGGACTTAGAAGTACCGAGCTTAGAAGTACCCAAGGTTACAGAACATTAGAGTGATGACTGCCAATCAAGGTCATTTTTGACTCAGACTCTAATTCCCTCTGTCCCTGTAAAACAATTAGGTAAGTAGACAGGATCCTGTTCTCAGTGTCGGGACATTTGGCTTTAGTCTCAGTTGTGCAGCTGTGTGTCTGTGTGACAGTGGAAAGTTATATTACCTC